>MJUU01043687.1:7391-90684 GCA_002080025.1 Modiolus philippinarum | reverse complement strand
AAAAACAACAAAAAATAAATAAATAAATAAATAAAACACCAAATAACCTTACAAAGTGCAACGCAACAGTACCTCTTGAAATGTGTACTCGTTTTCAATCACGTGCTAATTGTACGTTATTGTTACCTGTCATTCTTTTTAAATCATTAGCATACTTAACGCACTTTTGGTAAAACATTTTTCATTGGTCATATTACAAATCATATATAGCACCGCCTTACTCATTAAAATAATTATTGCACTCAAACCGCTACGCGGTTTTCGTGCAATTAATATTTTAATTCGTAAGAGCGGTGTTATATATATAAAATAGAAAATGTCTCAATGGATATAGGAACTTAATTTTTTGTTCCTTTAAAATACGATTTTTATTTAATTTTCAAATTTTGTTGGTACATGTCGTTCAAAGTAGATTGGTCAAACGTGATCAGTCCAAATAACAGCTTAATTAACAACCGGTCAGTGTGTATATCATATTGTATAATTACTTAAATCATATCAAGTCAATATTTAACAATTCAAATCAAACTGTTTGATCACGTATTTAAAAAAAACTATTTATCAAATACCGAAATTCTTAAACTATGGTTAATATTCATTCTTGAAAATAAAGCTATCGAAAAAAGAATAAAATGTTAGTTTCAGAACGACTTGAGGTCGATTAAACTAAAAAATCCACATATTTAATTCAATAATATATGCATCTGAAAATAGAATTAAAAACGATGTCAGATCTGAAGAATTCACATAATGTAATGTTAATTCTTATACGAAACTGAATTTTGCAATGCTACGTTTCATCTTAAAAAAAAATCAGATATTTCGGCAATATACGTCTTATCCGAAAGATTCAAGTATTTCCGCAATTTATGTTTCATCCAAAGATTTCAAATATTTTAGCCAAATATATTTCATCCCCCAAAAATTCAAATATTTCGGCAGTATATATATACATTCAAAAAATTCAAATATTTCGGCAATGTATGTCTTATCCGAAGAATTAAAATGTTTTGAGTCTAAACATGAAAATAAAGTCTAACTTTAGTTGAAAATGACGCAAAATTTCAGTACTCCGCTGATATATCCACAATTATTTTTGCGAATAGATTATATTTTCTTCTCGTATCTAATTCGTCTCTGTCCTGAAATAAATTTCTGAAACGAGTCAAAATATGGAAACAAAGTCTGAAAGTTGAATTTGAAGCAAATTCCCCTTCTCATTACCGGTTAGGGGGTTCGAGGCTGTATGGTATAGGCAATATGGACTGTGCAGTCAATATAAAACATTTATTTCACAGCATGGACGTATATTGTTCACAGCAAGCTTGCCACTAAAAGACAGAAGTGCAATGACAAAAAATTTCCCGAGATTCAAAAGGACGTTCAGTGCTCAACTCCCGACTATATTTAGTCTAAAAAGAGGTTTTTCCACTTTCACGTGAATTTATTTTATTCACCATACCAATTTCTGGTTCCCGTTCGGGCTAAAGGTTAAAGGCACCCTCTTCAGTTCAATATTAAACACTATCTGCCAAGTGGTAATCGACGAGATCATTATTATAGTCGAGCAATATATGCGATTGTTGAAAAAAAAATCATTATTACTGTAACAAACATTATTGATTTTATAACAGTTATTATCTCTTTATCGGGATTTCATCTATTGTTTAGACTAAAATAACGATCTCATTGATTCGCACTTGGCCGAAAGTCTTAAACCTATGCGCATTTTGCGTTTAATCCCTAGACTCAACGGATTTTTGCTATTAACAAAATATATGTGCAAATTATTGATATTATGCATGCAAAGCAACTATTATTTTTTTCTAATTAAACATTTTCTCAAATTTGTAGAAAAAGCTTGTAAATATTGGGGCAGTTGGATATTTTAGGGTATATGTGCGATCTGTTTGAATGATTTTGCCTCTTTTATATTCTTTATCACTAATATCTCATCCAATCACTGATGCTCCTTGCAATTAATAGTGGCTTTTTAAGCATAATCGAAACAGTTATATGGAGACAATGTTTGATGAAGAATCAACAAACGTATGACTGAGGGTTTAACGTAAAATTGGGTTCTAATGAACACAGGCTGGAGCCCGGAGGACTGGTGTTGTAGCTCGGAGCGCCAGGCTCAACAAGGTTGGAGCCAAGAACCCCCATATATTCCCCGATTAAGTTACCATAGGTTTAATATTGAACTGAAAGAGGGACCTTTAACTTTATTGCAAGTTCTCCTGAATAATATGGCTTATCCGGCGTGTCGGAAAACGTCTCCACCTTTTATACTTATAAGCACGGTCTTGAATATTCTGTACATAAATGTACAGGAAGTTGTTCAATGGCTGTCGCAAGTTGAACAACCTTTTTATAGGGTGGATGACAACAAGCAGAATATTCATTTGTTTAATTTAAAATATAGATTTAATGCTGTTTTACAAATAGCCCGGTCGTTCCTCTAGTATGTCCCCTAGTTATCGTTAGAAAACTGATATTTGATACCTTTCAGATAGCCTCGAGTATTATAAAATAATAAGTTTAATCGAACTGTTTAACGAAAAAGTAAAAGAAGTGAACACGATTGATAAGGAAATAAATATTGAGTTACTTTAATGCAAATACAAATAAAATTTATTAAATAAAATACCCACTAACATAAATATTACGATTATTAGTCCCAGATTTGTGTGTCAAAAATTTTTATACATTATTTTAAATTATGTTCTGTTCTGTTCTATTTTATATTAGTTGTACATATGAACAATGTTAGGGTTACACATTAGAAATAGGAGAATGATTCAACATCTATCCAATTAACAAAATGTAATAAATAAGTGGTCAAGTCATCACCTGTCACCTTGACCAGGTGTTAATTAGCCCGAGGGCGTCGTAAATCATTGTTGCAGTCAGATGTTAAGATGTTTAAAATCATTGTAGTTGTGTTATTTGAAAAAAAAAGGAATATTATAAATAAATAAATAATGGATTCTAGAATCTGAAATGACATTATATGTAAATTACGGGGAACATATGCATCATCATGCATACACAAATCACTCGTTGTGCATCAGTTGACAATAATAATAAAATAAAATTTGAAAAACCAAATAGATTTATTCACGTTCATTTACTCAGTACAAGGAAATCCAGGAGCGGATCCAGGAAATATGAAAAGGGGGTTCCAATTGAGAAGTAAAGAGAAATTTCGCCGAGCGGAGCGCGAAAATTTATGGGGTATTTCTTAGTAAAACGCCAGTATTTTCATCAAAAATACACAATTGTCCAGATAAAAGGGTGGATTCCAACCCCCGGAACCCCCTTGGATCCGCCAATGAAATCTAAACAAATCCTTGCTCAGTCCAATGTCATGTGTATCAGAATAGTGAAAAAAAGCATATAGCAGTTTTGACAAACACCCGAAATTCAAACTAAATAATATTTCAATATTTTAATTATTACAGCTTTGAAATAAAAATTGACATATTATAACACTGATTGCCAAACAGAATAATAAAAGACCCTGCCCTCTTCCGGTTGTCTCCATATTAGAAAAATATGAAATTTTGCCAGTTTTCAATTGAAATTGGAAGTAATTTAATCAATTTCTTTAGTGTTAGAAAATACATCATTTTGTAGATAAATTACACATCGATATTAGAATATATCCAGTTAACAAAAACATGACTTATCGCGCTCGATTGGGAAGGGTGGAGGCAGTCACAAAGAGATTGTATCCTTTAATTTTAGATGAATTTAATTATTAATGTTATATTATATGTTTTTAAATTTACCCTAATATTTAGAAACATTTCTTTATATTAATTTATTCATTCATATAATTAATGACATTTTTGTAAATGGTGGTCCAAATTTCACGATAAAAGTCTGTGATTGATATGAAATTGAGACGAAAGTCAAAATTTTGGGATGAAATTTCACAAAAGTCCAAGCAAATCTGGTTATTTATTTCATTCCTTTTGGAATAGGCCAGTTTAATAAGTGTTGTTATCTCCCTTAGCGATTATAACTTTTATCAATTTGTATTACTTCCGGAGTGTATACCCGGGAGTGTATATCATCAGTTGCTAATGTAAACACTACTTGAATTGCTGTACGATCCGTCTCGTTTAGAATAAAAATTAAAAAAGCGCGACAGAGATGTAATTGTCAAAAAATGCGATCTTCTAGCAAGGACATAGGGTTAAGTTTATTTGAAAAAGACCAAACTGGTAGAAATAGACAATTTCGTCTTGGAGATAAGTTGTCAAATCCGACATAAATTATCTCTGTGGAGTTAACATTTTACCCTTTTAGCTCATGTGACTGGCAATACTTTATACAATTTTAAAAGGGAATTTGAAGCGAAATAAATACCAAAAACAGTTTTAGGCAAACTGAGTGTTTTAAAAATTATAATGAAATATCAGACAGTTGCTGTCAATTTTTACAATATCAAATTCAAGGCTCCGTCTCCCCCAACTTATTCATTCTCCCCAAATAAATTAATATAATATAAAAAAAACCTTACCGTAGTTTGCCTTTACCAAAGTGACTGATAGTATCCATTCAGCTATCTGCATAAGATTTTTAACCCAATAAAAAACATTTCCCTCTATTTCCTTAAAATATCTTTTGAAAAAAAACTTTCAATGACTTGAGATGTGGAAGAATTCTTGGCTGAAATGAATGTACTTCATACGAATACATTAACGGTATTGTGTATTCCAAAGGAGTCACAAGTTACTGGTTCTCAAATATCAAGGACCGTGAAATTCATAATTTTACATGTACAAAATGCACATTGCCGTGCTATTAGCATATAAGGGATAGGTATTAGGGAATTTCACTTCTATACATAAAAATTAGTTAAAAGAGCTGCTGCCTAGAATGCAGTAAAAAAAAACAAACAAACAAAGATTCAAAACTTTGGTTTCTAAAATTTTAGGGTTATCGTGTATCAGCCAACATAAATATATTGAAGATTTTTGTTTGTTGAGAGATATCCGTGTTGTATTATCATGAATATGTTAATTATATGTCCTACGTGTGAATTGCTTTATGATATACACAATTACTTGAAAATTAATAAAATGTGAAATCTTATATGTTCACAGGAAGTTTCACATCGACTTTTTCACATCTGGCAACATTTAATAAAATTACTAAAAAATTTTATAAAATACCTTTTAAATATGTAAAATAGTAAATATTAAAAAACAAATGCTTATCACATAATATTAAGAGTTGTTGAAAATGAAATTAAATATATTGGCAAATAAATTTTTAATAGATAAAACAAAACTATTGTTAAAGAAGAAAAAAAAAATAAAGAAAAAATGAAAGTTTTGTGTCATCAGAGACATATAATTACATGTCTCTGTTGTCATTCCCTGCTTAGATACACCAAGGACGTTTATTTATATCTAAATATACGTCCTTGGATACACTTTGAACAAAAAGCCTTCAACTTTGTTATTTTATCTTTATTAATTTTTTTAACGTACAGCATAGCATATTTTTCCATCAAATTGCAAGTCGTTTAAACGGCGGAGAGGGGGGTTTTATTGTCTTTGTTTGTGTTATAGCTTTCAATCGCCACTATGAGAGAAATACACTCCGGAAGTACACTCCAACAAAATTTCCAATGGCTGCGCATGCGGAAAAATAATCATTAGGGGCAGATAACAACACTTATTAAACAGGGCTACAGACTTAGACTCTGTTATTTGCATATTTCGTTTAATTCACAACCATGTAGTGCCTGCGGGCGAATTACCCAGTTAAAGTCGATATAATACTGTATCATAATTTCACGAGGTTCACCTATCTTTAGATTTTAATAAAATATTGATATTTTAAGCTAGAAAGAATCAAATACTCATTTTCTATCACTGTGAATAAAATTTATATACATGTTTTATTTTTGCTTTATTTCATTTCTCACAGTTTATTAATATTGTTATTAAAAACACGGATCCAATTAACCTGCATTTGACCATATGTAAGCTGTTTTACGGGAGGGTTTTGGAGACTCTAGCCGCAAATCTGATGGTAGCGATACACCCGTTTGAATTTTTGCAACAAAATCACAAAACGTCATTCCTACAAATTGAATGGGAAATTGTCGCAATATCCTGTTTGTGCACAGTAAAACATGTAAAATATTTTCAATGGCCCAATAATCTATTCATATATTTATTTGAAATTTGCATTCATATTGAATCAGGCAAATACAACATATTTATAACATAACATCATATAAATGTCTCTGAAACTGATATATTTTAGCTTAAAATAACCAATATTATAGATATACGTCCTTGAAATAACACAGAGTTGAACTGCAATATAATATAGACTCTTTAAAATTTTGACTGGTCACGGTAGATGCCACTTCGATTCTAATGATTTATGTCTGTTAATCTCATAGATTTTACTGTCTAAGAAGAAATGGCATTCATCCTCGATTTAATTGTATTTTTGACACAATCTTTTTCCTCTCGATAATTTTTTTGTAACGACATAGTCACTCATACGAAATTTTGATAAAAATTTGAAGTGATATATTGCGAAATTACGGATGTTTCGTGTTGCTTAATTTATTCACTCAAAAATAGGTAAATTTTGTACATTTGACCCAAAGAATCAGTGCCATATTATACTCTCTTTGAAAAAATAAATATTTGGGACTGAAGAGTTGTTATTTTTAATAGAAAAAGATAGTGTATGATAGAAAACCATGCTTTAAACTATATTACTTAAATTCTTATGCCACATTGTATGAAAATAAAGCAAAGAGTTACAATGGCCTAAAATCGACTGTTACAATTCATGACAGTGCAAGTCAGTAGTGTAAATTCCACAAACGTCTGTCATTACCTGTAACAGTTAATGGCAGATCGTAATAGGCCAAATAAATACTGTCACAATCGAGGACAGTCTATCACAATCATGTCAGTTTTTAATGGTTAAAAAAGCACTGTCACAAGCGGGGACAGTTATTTACAATACAGGTAAAAACTGTCATTGACTGTCATGCACTGTTACAGTGCTATACAGTTATTTGCAATCAAACATATGTCTATAAACTACTGTTAAAGATTGTCCCAATGCATAATAGTACTTCATTGGCCTTCTAGAGACTGTCTCGTTTCATCTGTCAATACTTTAATATCAAAATCTTTCATCTCGTCATATAAATTAAAATTATTTAAATTTTCAGATTTTTAATATAATTGTTCATAATATTTTTTTGCTTCATCAAGAATATTCTTTTGATCAGCGATAGCTGTACCTTCATTGTTAAGAAGTTTTGGAATTGTTTTATTGACAAAATTTCTATTTTCTAAGTTAAAAAAAATAACTTGAAGGTTATTTTCCCTCTTCAACCCACTGTATTTTTGATCTTACATAAGAACCTCTCATTTTTTTGTCTTAATATTTTTAATTCAGATTTTTTTGATACAATATCAATTAATAACTCATTTGTTAACTCCCCACTCTCTAAACTTTGGATATCTTTTATCAACCTTTTTTTCATTTTTATCCCTTGTTTTCTTTCTAAAGGCTGCGTATGAAATAGTCTTACCTCTTATTTCTGTTAATAATATTTCTAAGAAAAGTTGATCATCAATCATAAATTGAAGATCAACATTATCTATTTCATTTAAATTTTGCCCATTTTAGACCAAAGAAGCATTCTGATATTTTACTTGTTCTATTACATCTTTTACAGCTTGTAGATACTCTGGTTCTTGTAAAAGTAAATTATTAAATTTCCATAATCCTTTACCAATGCTGAAATCATTTAACTTGAATTGTAAAAGAACAGGTGAATGGTCAGATCTATAACTATTAAGGGTTTTTATGTCAAGAACACTTTGAAAAAAAGAAGTCAAAAAAAATCTAACCTTGCTTGTCTAAAAGGATTAGTTTTTCTCCATGTATATCTTTTCAAGTTAGGATGTAATTCTCTAAATGGATCCATTAGATCATACATTTCAACCATATCTAGAACTTTTCCTTTTGCTTTTGGATTGTTAACATTTTGATAATTATATGTGTCAGAATCTTGATTTAGAACTAAATTAAAATCTCCATTTATAATTAATGTGTGATTGTTGAAATTTTCAATTAAATCATTCACTTTTGAAAAGAACTCTGGTGAATCATTGTTTTGTCCATACAGTGTTACTAAAGTGATTCGTTTTCCTTCTATTTCTATATCAATACCTATTAAATTACCTTCGAAGTCTTTTTTTATCTTATGAACTTTATATTCAAAATTATTATTAAAAAGTATTGCAACCGCTCTTTGGTTTGAGGAATACGAATTGAATATACATTCTCCTCCCCTTTCATTTCTTATAAAAGGTTCATCGTTAGTTGTAAAATGAGTATCCTGTAAACAATAAATGTTAAAACTTAACGATTTAAGATAATTGAGTACGTCTCTCCTTTTTTTCTTTTGAATTTAGACCTTGACAGTTGCTCGAGACAATTTGAAGACAGTCACATTTGATATTGTTTTGTTACCATACAAGTATATGTAAAGTTAGAAAAAGGAAAAAAAAAAAATATCAAACTCAAATGTCTCGAACAAGTGTACACAAACAATAAAACGTATAACATGCATGTAGTCATATAGTCTGGTCTCCACAGTATTGTCAAAGTTCCTGTTTCCATGTACTGATATATATATGAATAAAAGAAGATGTGCCAACAACAATGAAAATATAAATAAGATAAAAGAAAGTATACGATTATTACTATTAGATAAATATAAATAAAAAAAAATTACAACAATATATAAAAACGAATATGCTATTTAGTATCCACCAGATAGACAAGGGATGTAAGAGGGATAATCCATACTGATTTGACATTGTTTTCTGATAATTTATACTTACCTCCCTTTTATTATAAGAAATAAGAAAAATAAACAGACAAAATTTGTAACGGATTCTTAGAACGAAATGATGAAGGTATAATCTGCATATTTTACTGCTAGATTAGATATTACTTTCAGTCCCATACAGAATTTTAACCACAAATGCACGAACAGGACTTTGAAATTATGTAAAAAAAGAGATAATAGATTTTTTTCCCGTTTCTTATTTTCTGACCTTAATAATTAGAAACTGGTAAATGATGTAAAATCATAAGAATTGTTTTAAAGCTTTTAAACTGTAAATCTATTTATTATCCCGGCTGAGTGTGATTTCATTATTCAGGTAAAAGAAAATTGAAATTCAGGTTTGCATTGCATATTGACATATTATTCTAAGTTTCAGAAATATGTATACTAATTTCATGCAACTAAAATCTAAAAACTAAAGTTTCAGAAATATGTATACTAATTTCATGCAACTAAAATCTTATATTATAGCCATTTTAACTTAACTTATATATATACAAACATTAAAGGTACAATAAGCATGCACAATGTAAAATAAATAAAGAAAAGCAATAATGAAATAATAGCTTGCAACTAAAATATAAAGCAAAAGCAAAAGAAAATGAACACATGCATATAAAACTATTTTTATTGCTCTAGCAATAGCTTCAAACAATTGCTTCTGTGAAAATTGGGTGGTATTGGTAGAATTACCACAATCTTACTAGGAATTGAACATTTTTTAATATCTTACTTTGGGTGATACTTGGTAAGAGATGTTTACAATTAAATGAAATTGAAAGCTTATAGTCGAACTAAGATAGCGCATTGTAATTTTTGTAATATTTTTTTATTATTTTTTCTGATGAAAAGATAAAGTTGAATCATAAGCCGCATATAACTTGTGTTAAACAAACTCATTTTGACATCATGTATTCACCAATGACCTTTAAACAGCTCAAAAAACTTACTTCAGCTCTAAAGGGGAGAGGGGCTGATATATTTTTTTGTAAGATTTAAGATCTTCTATATGCATTCTCTATATTGAATCGAGCTGTTTATTATATATATTCATAAAATATCTTGATATCATGAGACCTTACACAAGAGTTTATAAATCTGCTAAAATCAATAGTTTAAATCATGAATATATTATAAGTTTTTCTTGTATTTCTGAAATTTCATTATATATATATATACTATTTAAACTTAAACAGGCATCAATTAAACAAGAATAAAGAACAATAACATTATTAGTTGCAATATGGAAAGTGGACCATAACAAGGATATCTCTACACAACAGAGCATATTGACCTTGGACTAAGCCCTCGATTTTAAATTCAAGTCAGGTGTACAGAGTCAATGTGTAGATTCCCCCCATTACAATCATGATATATGCATTTAATAATAACTAAACAACCAGTTTTTAAGCAAAAAAAAATATAGGCATGTAGTCAGCTTAAAATTACAGTATAAAGCAAATGAAAAAAAGCAAGCTTTTTGACTGATATTTACCTTTACCTCTTACATGTATTTCCTGCAAAAATATCAACAAGATTAAGTATGATCAAACATATTTAGCAAAGTTTTAGCGTGCATAATTATTCAAATTTCACTATATATATATATATATATTTATAAACAATTTTAAAAAACATTTTTCATTTCTTGTTCTCAACTAGTCTTTTAACAAAACACAGAAGAAATAGATATATAAAATTATATAAATAATCACAAATCAAAATGACATAGAAATTATGCACAACTGAAATCTTTGCGGATGACCCAGGCATCCTTTGCATTCAAGCGAGTTTCTAAAATAATGTGAGTGCCGCTTTCTTTTATTCTTGTGTGGAGCTTCTCCTCCTTTCTTATTATATATGCAACTCGTGCGAGATCTGATCGTGCTTGTTTCATTTTTACTGGCAAATCATCTACCATAATCATTTTAGTTCCTGCGAGATTATGCGCATATGACATAACGAACTGTTTGTCAGCATATTGAATAAAGCGCACTATTATAGGACGCTGTGGACCTGTTCGTTTATTTGCATGTTTTTTCGAAGGAATTCTATGCTCATTTGCTAAAGCTCAGCTTTGAACTTTCGCTTTCTAGTCAATTTTTACCAAATTCATGTAACCGGCATATTTACTTTAGTCAATTTTTACCAATTTCATGTACCCGGCATATTTATTTTAGTCAATTTATACCAAAGAATGCTGAAAATAAGGACATTTATGATCCCTGCATATTAATTTCGGTCATTTTTTTTTACCAAATTCATGTACCTGGGATATTTATGTTTGTCAATTTTTACCAAACAAAGCTGAAAATACGGAAATTTATGTACACGGCATAGCTATTTTAATCAATTTTTACCAATTAAAGCTTGAAATAAGGCGATTGATGCACCCGGCATATTTATTTTAGTAAAGTTATACCAGAGCTGAAAATAAGGCCATTTATGTACCCAGTATATTTCTTTTAGTTAATTTATACCAAACAAAGCTGAAAGTAAGGGTATTTATGCACCCAGTATATTAATTTTAGTCAATTTATACCAAACAAAGCTGAAAATAAGATATTTATGCACCCCGCATACTTTTTAGTCAATCTTTACCAAATTCATGTCCCCGGCATATTTATTTTAGTCAAATTTTTCCAAATTAAACTTAAAATAAAGGCATTTATGTACCCGGAATATTTATTTTAGTCAATTGTTTCCACACAAAGCTGAAAATAATTGAATTTATGTACCGGACATAATTACTTTAGTCAATGTATATCAAACAAAGCTTGAAATAAGGGATTTTATGTACCCTGCATATTCATGTTAGTCATTTTTTACCAATTCATGTACCCGGCATATTTATTTTAGTCAATTTATACAAAACAAAGCTGAAAATAAGGGAATTGATATACCCAGCATATATTTTTAGTCATTTTTTACCAATCAAAGCTGAAATATCGGAAATGTATGTACCCGGCATAATAATTTTAATAAATTTTTACCAATAAAGCTTAAAAAAATATAATTTGAGTTCACTGTATATTTATTTTAGTCAATTTATACTAAACAAAGCTGACAATTAGGAAATTTATGTACCCTGCCTATATTTTAGTCATTTTTTACCAAAACAAAGCTGAAAAGGGGAATTTATGTACCGGGCATATTTATGTTTGTCAATTTATACCAAACAAGGCTGAAAATAAGTTAATTTATGTACCCGGCATATTTATTTTAGTCAATTTTTACCAAAAAAAGGTTAAAATAAGGGAATTTATGTACCCAGCATATTGATTTTAGTCAATTTTTACCAAATTCATGTACCCGGCATATTTATTTTCGCGGGTATGTTAAGGCTGCATCAACACATTTTTCTTGAGGGGAGGCAACTCTGTGCATAAAATGACGTCAAGCTGTCAATCAATCGGCGTCGATGCCAATATTTTGAACATTAAAACTTTATTAAGCGCAGTCAATGAATTATTGGATTATTTTGCATGTTGGTTGTTGATACAGAACACACTTGCTGGTCTAAATAGTCCAAAAAAGATATAAATGTCGTTGCCGCAATGTATAGATGCTCCACCTTTTTGTCCATATATGGAAATCAATGTCGTAAAGAAGCTTGACTCGGACTGCATGATCACATGCGAGAGATGAACATTTGCAGTGTCAGTTGTTACTGTTTAATGAAGGTAAGTGCAGTTTGAATGTGGACAAACACTGTGTTGCATATCCTAAGATAGAAATCTAATGTTGGGTCCAAAAAAAAACACGCATGACGTATCGGACGTTGTCCACAACGGTCACTGATCATGATCAGCTGATGTCAGTGATGATCCATGGCCATGCATACTCACGGAATTGACGAGACAATAATGCTAATTATAAATGTGACACACACAGGAGACATGAAAAACACATTCGTGGTCCAACGTCCAGTCCAATTCTGCACCTTACATGCCGGGCTAACATGCCCATAGCTATGTCCTCTGGTGTGTGTGTGGGGGGGGGGGGGGGGGGGNTCACACTGCATGTACATACAGTGTACTGATACTAATATACGTACTAGGATAGTGTGAGATCGGGTCTTGTTACATAATATGATACTTAGTCATGTTTCAAGTTATATACACGTTCAATTCTGGTGTGTTTATACAAATTGACAAATGTAAATACAGGTGTCACATTTGATCTACAATTCCAAATCGTTTTAAACATTGTCTCCATGACATTTACCCCTTTTCCTTTCTTTTTCATATACAATGAAGAAGAAGAAATGTTATTGTCCATAAAACTGGACCTGCGAGGGCACTATACAAAACACATGCACATAGTACATACATTGTAATCCCATTTGGGAGTCGAATCCAAAAGGGATTAACTATTGTTCACTATTAGATTATTTTCGGGTATGCAAACCGATTGGTATGTGGACAACTCGGACAATGACCACTCAATACATGCAATACCTTGAACTTTGAACAGTTTGAAATACATGTAACTGCAAGCTTGTCTGCCCACAGGGAATTACTCCCGTAATTACACTATCAATGTACAGCCAACTGAAACTCACAAGGGAAGATGCAACCTTGAGCCCCTTTCTCACACATTGATGGTACAATGTATAGGGGAGATTGGTCAAAGTTCGACCGATGGGGAAGTTCGACCGCAATACAGTGAAGTATCATCACAGCTTTGTCAATTTATTATTTCAAGTCGTATTTATAAACAGTAAAATGATTCTGAATCCTATTCTAAAATTCCACCCATATCTTTATTAATGCAAAACACAATTCCAATAAGGAACAAGAGCATACAAAACTAGTACAAAACGTATAAACAAGAATTCAAAATACTTAGATATTTATATACATTTTATCCTCTCTCCTCAGTTCTAATGATTGTTTTATGAAGGATACAACTGCTTTAATATCTCTGGTGTTTGAGGGTCTAGAAGCCATTTTATTCTATTTATTTCTGATGTATAGCCAAAGTTATTCTGTTTTTAAAATGAAGAAAAAGTTTATGTCTTAAATCTTTATTTAATGTACAATGAAGAAAGAAATGGCATTCACTATCAATTTTATTTTCACAATAATGACATAATCTATTTTCTTTTGGTATTTTCTTGTATCTGCCTATTTCAACAAGAAGGTTATTGTCACTAATTCTAAATTTTATAATCATTTTGTCTGGATTCGAAATTTGGGTGACCAAGATAATAGTCTTGTTTACCAATATCAGTTTTAATGAATTTGTATAAATAAATTTATTTTTCTCATCAAGATTGTTTATTTTCTCTTTGGTCAATTTATTATAATATTCATCTGCTGTTCTTTTAACATTTTTTTTAATAGTTTTAAAGATTTGTCGGTAAATATATTGATTATACCGGACTTCACCTACGTGAAACAACACGAGACTTGGGCGGTGGCAAAAAATTGGTCGAAATGTACCTAACTTCAGTGAAAAGGTCTGTGGGGAAGTTCGACCAGTAGTTAATTTGCTTTAGTCAGCACATGAAAAATATTTTTTGAGGTGGAAAGAGTTATTTATTGCATTTAATTGTTCTTTCTGTGGTTTGAAAAGTGTGTTTTATGCTATCAATTCAAATATTTACTCCTTGAATGCGTCTGGTCGAACTTCCCCATACACTGGTCGAACTTCCCTAAAGTGCAACAATCATGATAATTGGTCAATTGTTGTCAAAAACATCGAAATATATGGATTTTTTCACCAGTTCAACGATAAGGTTGGAGAGACTCTAACGGATATTGTACATGTACCTACCATCAAAACAAATTAAGAAACTGGTAACCAGTACAGCAATTACACATTTCAAGGTTGCTATTTTTTTTCACTGGTCAAAGTTCGACCAATGTCCCCTAATTACGGAAGCAAATCCCTGTGGTCTGCCAGAATCGGCTCAATCATGCTAATTTTTACACTCCGGCAAGGCAAATTATATTTTCAGATTTTTCAAGTCCCGCAGGAAGCTTATCCAAATTTGCGGTAAATTCTTTTGATCTTTGACAATTTTGACATATACATTGCACCTCAGGTGAGGCAATTCCCAAAACTTGACATCTAGGTCTGTATTTTCAAAAAATTTACATACAATGTATTGAAATTTTCAATTAAGCTTAATTAAATGTTTATTAATGCTATTTTTTACCCTTGCGGGTTGACAGCATACATATACAAAACACAAACAATTATAAACAATGAAACATTTATACATTTAGAACAATAAAAATTATGCATCTATTTTGAGTCCACTCTCCTCAGTGCTAGTGACTTTTGAATGAAAGGGTAAATTTGAAGCAAGTTGCTAACCCTCCTTTGAGGTATGATTAGACGTCTTGATCCACACTTACAGTAAATTAAAACTTAATTACACTACATGTATATTTGAAAAGAGTTCCATATGGCACCCCTTAGTTGACTGATAAACAAAGAAAAATCTGGTGCACGGGGGTGCGGTTAGGGCTCCTGCCATATTTTGACCTCAAAATGTGATTATTACCTGCGCGTTAAATTGGCATACATTGTACTTTTTACATCTGTAGTATTTTATTTCTTTTTTAATTTGATAGAAAATTATGGCAAAAGGAAGCATTGATACTTTTTTTTTTGTTACTTGATCCAATCTGTGATTTTTTATGTTCTGGATCAGTTTCATAATTTTAGTTGTTAAACAAATGTATTCTTTATAATACATGTACATGAAATCAGAAATATCCTTTTCTCTTGTATAGTACTTTTTTTAAAGTAAATCCATATAAGTTGCCATGTATTTACTGTACAATATTTGGGTTTTAGTGCTGCTGATGAGAAAATTAATTTCCGAAATGGCTATACACCTCATTTAAATTAATTTCAGTTGAAGTTAACAAAAGCGTTATTGTAACGTGTTCAGTTAGGGACCGACCATTCGACCATTTAACTTGAAAAGGGGGGGGGGAGGGGGGCTATGGTTTATTTTCCAAGCAAATGTTTTGAAGCTGATTTTATGTTAAAAATATTTTGGCAGCAAAAATGATGAAAAAAATATTCTGAAGGAGGCTTTCTTCCCCCCAAATTAATGATAATTTACAAAAATATATTTTGTTGATACAGTTTAAAAAGTAAATATTTTTTTGTGCACGAAGCAGGAAAAAAAATTTCTGTCCAGAAAAAAACCAGATCCCCCTCTTTCAAGTTAAATGGTCGGTCCTTTACTCCATATCCTTCGTTAAATGTACACCAACACCCCCATAAAAATCTTAATTTTGAATCTGAATGTAAAATCAGTGAAAATGGATGCCACTCCTGATTAAGTATATTAGTGTATTAATAAAACATGTAAAATCAATACGTTTATTATACCTTTTTCAAGAGACGCATACATTGTTTCTTCTGAATGATACTATCTAACCAGATCACACTTGGCAAAAAGTGAATATGGCTTAACAGGTAAACATGTGAACTTTTTTTGAATTGTAAAAAAAAATCAGTATCATCATGATCATATTTTTAAATGTTTCATTAATACTGTTTTTTTTTTTTTTTTTTTTTTTTTTGCAGTTGTTGGCATGCATGTATCAGTAGATATACAAATGGTATGAAATTTCGTGCATTTGTTTGACTTGAGGACAACTTCAGTGAAATGCGGATTTAACAATTGTGTTTAGACTATTAGGAATATCAGGATGAACAATATACACTAGTACTAAGAGGCACCAAAAGCATATGTCAACCTACTTATTAATGTGTACAACATTGACAATACATGTATAGTCACATATGGAAGCTGAAATTGAACATGTTTGCATTGATATTTACCTGAAATAGAATTATAATTAAGAGCACTGGGATTATAAACTACACTGTATTAATCACTAATTAATAAGGATTTGCCGAGAAGTCTTTGATATATGTAAAAATAAAGGATGGCATAATGCAGTAATACAAGTAGCTGACTGGATAAGTTGCTGAGGAGCTAGAAACTATATAAACAAAAATGTTATACGATCTTGTGAAAGTTGAAAGCTGATTCAAAATAGAAAACCAACATCTCAGTATCTTATTCAGTTTCATATAGTCATGATAGTGATGTGTTTTATTAGTGGAATATAAATGTACATGTACATGATGTATATGATGTACAGTACGGACAAACAATATTAAATGAAATGTTCACTTGAACGTCATGAAGAGATCAAATTTTGCAGGAAATATATTTTACATTTTTTAACTTTGTTGCTACAATGTACATGTGTAGAATACATCAGTAATAAAATACAGGAATTCTGATTTGTAATGTGCTTTATTTTGTACAGAAAATTTCCATAAATGAATGTACAAGTTAAACAGGTTAAACTGTAAGTTGCATTTATCTATCAGGACTCATAAGTATTTATTCACAAGTAGAAGCCGTGCACAAGAAGCGTAAGCCATTGCATCTAATTATCCTTGTAGTTTGGTATAATTGTAGTGAGTACATGTAAATTAGTGTATGTTTGTCTGAGTGACTTGTTTTCAAGTAAAATATTTAGTTTCTATATCTTTGATGTGTACATATGACAAGTGCTAAAGTTGGTACATGTACAGGAATAATATTTTGTCATTGTATGCATCTGTGAACATCGAAAAGATTCCTGATAACCTGATAAGAAAAAGGCCACTTTGACCTACATTTCATGCATGAGTGACTCTTGTTTAAGATTAAGTTTACTTGTACATGTATATCGTAGATACAAGACATTGAATAGCAGGTTTAGAAATAACATTTTGTCAGTTGATGTGTCTTTGAAAGTCAAAAAGTTTCTGATAAGAAGTAGGTCATTTTTACCTGTAGTTCATGCATGAGTGACTCTGGTTAATGTTTTGTTAATTTCCATATCTAAAATACAAGAGCATGTGCAGGTACATGTATAGAAAATAAGAAATATTATTTTGTCAGTCAATGTGTTTTTGGTAGTTATGAGGTTCCTGGTAAGAATTGAGTCAATTTGACCTTCATTTCATGCATAAGTGACTCATGTTAAAAATTAGATACAAAAAATGTACAAGAGCAGGTATTGAAATATTCTTATGTGTGTCAATGTATCTTTGATAGTCACAAGGTTCCTGATCAGAATTAGGTCACTTTGACCTGCTCACTAGAATTACTTGAAAGTACAATGTAGCTATACATGTTGTAACACAGAGGATAACAGGAAACACACATGTACAATGGCTGAAAATTACAATCACATGCCACAATTTGCCAGGGATCTATATATCTACACAGTAAAAACACCAACAAGACAACAGACACACTTAAACAATGATAAAACCTCAGGACAGCCAGACTTAGTACCGGGCCTACCGGCACTAGCAAAAACCACAGGTAGCGTTAAACCCCAAACCTCCCCATTATCTGTCCTGTTTCCCTATAGTATTATAAATATACAAATAAAACCCAATACAGGAAGACTACTACCTAGTGCTTTAGTTATGTGGCATTCTTGTTCATTTTTATGCCCCGCCCATCAATGTAGTGTTACCCTTGTCCGTCCTTCAATCCGTCTGTTCATTTAAGTACATTTCTTAGAAACTGTAAAAGGTAGAACAAAAAAAGTATGCCAGTAGGTAGATATTTGATAGTACTACAGAGTTCACTAGGTAGATTGACTCTTTACCTACTTTTCATGCTTGAGTGACTCTGGTCAAGTTTTGTGTTAAAGTTCATTTCTCAACAACTACACATTATAGGACAATGATCATGATGATGTTTCATCAAATTAAGTGCCTTGATGAGTACTACCCAAATCATTGACAATTAGGAATCTATGACCTATATTTTACGCTTCAGTGACTTTTGTTAAGTTTTGCGTAAAGTCCAATTCTCAACAACTACACAGTTATAAAACAGTGATGTTTCATCAAATTAATTGCCTTGATGAGTACTACCTAACTCATTGACAATTAGGTGACTTTTACCTACATTTTACGATTCATTGACTTTGGTTAAATTTTGCGTGAAAGTCCATTTCTCAACAACTACACATTATATGACAATGATGTTTCATCGAAATTAATTGCCCTGATGAGTACTTCCCAAATTATTGACAATTAGGTTGTTTTGACCTACATTTTATGCTTCAGTGACTTTGGTTAAGTTTTGGGTTAACTCTATTTCTCAACTAGCATCATGATATTTCACTGCAAGATTCATCTAAAAGAGATCCAACAAGTGTATCTATGACCTACATTTTATGGTTGAATGGCTTCGGTTAAATTTTGTATTTCATCACAATTCTGTAACAGGAAACTAATTTTATGAATGATTGACTTGGGTTAATCTGTTGGGATAAATTTATTGGTGGGGCATTCTCTAGTTGTTTATTTGTTTTTTCTTTGTCATACGTATGACAGTATACCCTAGCTATGAATTTGCCATGCTATTGGATTTACGATTTTAGAATCCCCCTTTCCTCGTTTGTCGATGTATCCATTACACAATCTTGAAAAAAAGAGAAAATGACGAACATAATTTTGAAAGATGGTTCAAGGAGTGCTCGCCACTAAACTGCCGGCTAGCTAAAGGAGCCTAGTCTGCTGGTAAAACACTGTCCATGTTGTAGAAATATATGGTACATGTACTTGACATACTACTTACTAACAGGTCAATCCTGATTTAACAGATTCATATACATGAGGTCTATGCACTAGCTGACAATAAGAATAATGAGGGGAAGGTATTTTTAGAAAAAAAATATTTGCGTAACAGCTTAGAGTGACAAATAAAATATTTTTTCTTTACAAAGAAGATAGGATTTATAGTGCTAAAATAAAAAAAGAAAAAAAATAAAAGATATTTTTACATACAGAAACATTAATCTTAAACTATATATATAGAGCTTTTCTTCTCAAATACCTCACAGAAAGTTTATAACGACCCCATTTTTGTCTCGCCCATGACGAACGTCGCGGAAAGCGAGACAGGCGTGCAAAGTATGGAAACGGCGACGTAGACCAAGTTAGCTTTTACTAAATACATCATATTTTGAAAACCCTTTGATGTAGGAACATTATTTTGTTCCAGTGGTAGTACTAATCGAGTCTTACCTGGCGGACATAATGTCATGTGACCTTGACCTCAATTTCATGGTTTAGTGGCCACGTTAAGTTTTTTGCTTAAGTCCATTTCTCAATAACTAGAAGTGTTAAGTTGATAATATTTGGTATGTAGGTTGGTCTTGGGTAGTACATGTCAGTCCGGCAGGTGACTTTTGTCCTTGACCTCAATTTCACGGTCTAGTTGCCATGTTAAGTTTTTCTACTTCAGTCCGTTTCTCAATAATTAGAAGTGGTAGGTTGATAATATTTAGTATGTAGGTTGGTTTTGGGTAGTACATGTCAGTCTGGCAGGTGACTTTTGTCCTTGACCTCCATTTCACGGTCTAGTGGCCATGTTAAGTTTTTCTGCTTTAGTCAGTTTCTCAATAATAAGAAGTAGTAGGTTGATAATATTTGGTATGTAGGTTGGTCTTGGGTAGTACAAGTCAGTCTGGGAGGTAACTTTTGTCCTTGACCTCAATTTCACAGTGTAGTGAGCATGTTCACTTTTCTGATTAGTTCACTTAGATTTCACATCAATTTAGAGGCCAGCAGAGATGGGCGAGACATCTTTTAGGGTCTTCACTCGTTACTTGGCCTTGACAGCTATTTTCGTCATGTATACCCCCCATCCTGTATACAGTTGGAAGAGGCAATGAATGACATTTTACTTCGAGCTTCTTTTTTTCTGATAAGTGAAATACTACTTACTAACAGATCAATCCTGATTTAACAGATTCATATACATGAGGTCTATGCACTAGTTGACAATAAGAATAATGAGGGGAATGTATTTTTAGAAAAAAAATATTTGCGTAACAGCTTAGAGTGACAAATAAAATATTTTTTCTTTACAAAGAAGATGGGATTTATAGTGCTAAAATAAAAAAAAAAAAGAAAAAAAAAATAAAAGATATTTTTACATACAGAAACATTAATCTTAAACTATATATATAGAGCTTTTCTTCTCAAATACCTCACAGAAAGTTTATAACGACCCCATTTTTGTCTCGCCCGTGAGGAAAGTCGCGGAAAGCGAGACAGGCGTGCAAAGTATGGCAACGGCGACGTAGACCAAGTTAGCTTTTTCTAAATACATCATATTTTGAAAACCCTTTGATGTAGGAACATCATTTTGTTCCAGTGGTAGTACTAATCGAGTCCTACCTGGCGGACATAATGTCATGTGACCTTGACCTCAATTTCATGGTTTAGTGGCCACGTTAAGTTTTTTTTTTTGCTTAAGTCCATTTCTCAATAACTAGAAGTGTTAAGTTGATAAATTTTGGTATGTAGGTTGGTCTTGGGTACTACATGTCAGTCCGGCAGGTGACTTTTGTCCTTGACCTCAATTTCACGGTCTAGTGGCCATGTTAAGTTTTTTTTTGCTCAAGTCCATTTCTCAATAACTAGAAGTGTTAAGTTGATAATATTTGGTATGTAGGTTGGTCTTGGGTAGTACATGTCAGTCCGGCAGGTGACTTTTGTCCTTGACCTGAATTTCACGGTCTAGTGGCCATGTTAAGTTTTTCTACTTCAGTCCGTTTCTCAATAATTAGAAGTGGTAGGTTGATAATATTTAGTATGTAGGTTGGTTTTGGGTAGTACATGTCAGTCTGGCAGGTGACTTTTGTCCTTGACCTTCATTTCACGGTCTAGTGGCCATGTTAGGTTTTTCTGCTTTAGTCCGTTTCTCAATAATTAGTAGTGGTAGGTTGATAATATTTGGTATGTAGGTTGGTCTTGGGTAGTACAAGTCACTCTGGCAGGTAACTTTTGTCCTTGACCTCAGTTTCACAGTGTAGTGAGCATGTTCACTTTTCTGATTAGTTCACTTAGATTTCACATCAATTTAGAGGCCAGCAGAGATGGGCGAGACATCTTTTAGGGTCTTCACTTGTTACTTGGCCTTGACAGCTATTTTCGTCATGTATACCCCCCATCCTGTATACAGTTGGAAGAGGCAATGAATGACATTTTACTTCAAGCTTCTTTTTTTCTGATAAGTGTATATTGGTGTTGGCTCGGTCAAAGGTTGATGTATATTCGTGCACCTCATCAATTTGGGAAAAAGACAACAATTAATCCTTTAACATACATCTTTGAACAGACAATTCTGACAATTTAACAATTTACTTACACGGCAGACCCGTCAAGTTTTGAAAATTGCTTTGTGTGAGATTTGCCAACCACAGATTTGGAAGCTTAGCAGGCACAAGTCTCGTGCGGACCACGTGAGGGTTTTGACAGAACTGACACGCCAGACTCTGACTGGACTTATATTAGTCCCAGGTCGGATCAAGTCTTTTGAAAAATACTGGGGTCCCAAACTACTTTTGTCAATATTAGCCTTAAACCTACATGAAATTAGAAAAAAAATTATAAAGAAAGAGAGATGCTACATCAGGAACCCCCTCTCTACATCCACCTCTGTACTTATAAACGTGGAAATAAGTCTACTGTCTAGCTTGTCTGCATTGAGCAGACGCCCCCTTTTTTTCCACACACATTTTAATCTACATGTATGGCGTATCATAGTATCATAACGAAACACGAGATGGACAATTATGGATAAAGTCTTCCATTTAAAAGTCGATCACGCTGTGAAATATTACTATCCGAGGCCAGAGGAATGTGAAGGTCGCGCACGTACATGATGCAGACGACATGGGAATCCCCCTGTGGAATCCCGTATATTGACGTCGCTTGAACGTTTGTAAACAATGGCGTCATTAAAAAAATAAGACCAGTGCATTTTCAACGCAAAAGTTCCAGAGTATAGGGACACTATTTATGGTTGGAATTAGGTTTATTTTAACGCTCATCACCAGTAGATTTTTGAAACTGCTATCCGCTTACGTTATTTACACCCTTTCATGATCAGTGTACGATTTAACGCACAACAAACGTTTAGGAAGACCCATTTCATCGTTTTCTTCATTTTTTTGTCATTTAGGGTAAAATTTCAACAGGCGGATAGCAGTTTTCATGTACATTGCACTTTTCTCTTTCCAACAAGACCAAAATTAAAGGAATTGATCCAGTGTATACTGTGGAACTTTTCAGAAATATTCTTCACATTTTAAAAATAGACATTTTGCAGTCACGTGATTAATCCCTGGGGGTTTCGAAATTGTTTTAGTGTGAAAATCTGGCGAAAGTGTTGAACAAAGTTGAAACACAAAACATGTTAGAAATATGTAGGGTGTGCAATATTCTGATAATGTTACTTTATTTGGTTCTTTATTCCAATATTTTTGGGCAAGATTTCACTGAACAGCCTTAACATACGCGCGTTAGTCAATTTTTTACCAAACAAAGCTGAGAATTAGGAAATTTATGTACCCTGCATATTTATTTTAGTCATTTTTTTTAGCAAACAAAGCTGGAAAAAGGGAATTTATGTACCGGACATATTTATTTTAGTCAATTTATACCAAACAAAACTTATAAAAAGTGAATTGATGTACTCTGCATATTTATTTTAGTCATTTTTACCAAATTCATGTACCCTGCATATTTTTTTAATCAATTTATATAAAACAAATCTGAGAATAAGGAAATTAATGTACCCTGCATATTTGTTTTAGTAAATTTTTACCAAACAAAGCTCAAAATAAGGGAATTTATATACCCAGCATATCTTTTTAGTCATTTTTACCAAACAAAGCTGAAATGACGGAAATTTATGTACCCGGCATAATTAGTTTAATCAATTTTTACCAATAAAGCTTAAAATAAAGGAATTTATCCTCCTGGCATTTTATTTTAGACAATTTTTACCGAATAAAGCTTAAAATAAGGGAATTTATATACCAAACATATTGACTTTAATCAATTTTTACAAAATTCATGTACCCTCCATATTTATTTTAGTCAATTTTCACCAAATAAAGCTGAGGATAAAGATAATTATGTACCTTGCATATTTATTTTAGTAAATTTTTACCAAACAAAGCTGAAAATAAGGGAATTTATATACCCAGCATAACTTTTAGTCATTTTTTTACCAAACAAAGCTGAAATAACGAAAATTTATGTACCCAGCATAAGTATTTTAATAAATTTTTACCAATAAAGCTTAAAATAAAGGAATTTATCCTCCCGGCATTCTATTTTACTCAATTTTAAACAAATAAAGCTTAAAACAAGGGAATTTATGGACCCAGCATATTGACGTTGGTCAATTTTTACCAAATAATGTACCCGGCATATTCATTTTAGTCAATTTATATACAACAAAGCTGAGAATAAGGAAATTTATGTACCCTCCATATCCATTTTGTCATGTTTTTTCGAAAAAAAGCTGTAATAACGGAAATTTATGTACCCAGCATAATGATTTTAATCAATTTTAGTCATTTTTAACCAAATTCATGTACCTACCAATTTTATTTTGGCCAATTTTTACCAAACAACGCTGAAAATACCGAAATTTATGTACCCGGCATAGGTATTTTAATCAATTTTTACCAATAAAGCTTAAAATAAAAGAATTTATGTTCCCGGTATATTTATTTTAGTCAATTTACACCAAACACTGCTGAAAATAAGGGCATTTATGTACCCGGCATATTTATCTTAGTCAATTTTTACCAAACAAAGCTGAAAATAATTGAATTTATATACCCAGCATATCTTTTTGGTCAGTTTTACCCCAAAAAGCTGAAATAACGAAAATTTATGTACCCGGTATAAATAATTTAATCAATTTTTACCAATAAAGCTTAAAATAAAGGAATTTATCCTCCCGGCATTTTCTTTTAGTCATTTTTACCAAATAAAGCTTAAAATAAGGCAATTTATATACCAAACATATTGATTTTAGTGTATTTTTACGAAATTCATGTACCCTGCATATTTATTTTCGTCAATTTATATAAAACAAAGTTGAGAATACGGAAATTTATATACCCTGCATATTTATTTTAGTCAATTTTTACCAAACAAAGGTCAAGATAAGGGAATTTATATACCCAGCATATCTTTTTAGTCATTTTTACCAAACAAAGCTGAAATAACGGAAATTTATGTACCCGGCTTAATTATTCTAATCAATTTTTACCAATACAGCTTAAAATAAGGGAATTTATATACCAAACATATTGATTTTAGTCAATTTTTAAGCAAATTCATGTACCCTGCAGATTTATTTTAGTCCTTTTATACCAAAGCTGAGAATAAAAAAATAATGTACCCTGCATATTTGTTTTAGTCAATTTTTACCAAACAAAGCCCAAAATAAGGAAATTTATATATCCAGCATTTCTTTTTAGTCATTTTTTAACAAACAAAGCTGAAATAACGGACATTTATGTACCCGGCCTATATATTTTAATAAATTACCAATAAAGGTTAAAAATAAAGGAATTTATCCTCCCGGTATTTTATTTTAGTCAATTTTTACCAAATAAAGCTGAAAATAAGGGAATTTATGTACCCAGCATATTGACTTTGGTCAATTTTTACCAAATTCATGTACCCGGCATATTTATTTTAGTCAATTTATATAAAACAAAGCTGAGAATAAAGACATTTATGTACGCTGCATATTTATTTTAGTAATGTTTAAGCAAACAAAGCTAAAATAAGGAAATGTATATATCCAGAATATCTTTTTAGTCATTTTTACCAAACAAAGCCTAAATAACGGAAATTTATGTACCCGGCATAATTATTTTAATCAATTGTTACCAATAAAGCTAAAAATAAAGGAACTTATGCCCCCGGCATATTTATGCTAGTCAATTTATACCAAACAAAGCTTAAACAGGGAATTTATGTACCCCGCATATTTATTTTAGTCATTTTTAACCAAATTCATGTACCTTGCATATTTATTTTAGTCATTTTTACCAAACAAACCTGAAAATAAGGTAATTTATGTAACCTGTATTTTTATTTTTTTTTACCAAATTCATGAACCTGGCATATTTATTTTAGTCAATTTTTACCAAACAAAGCTAAAAATACGGAAATTTATGTACCCGACATAGTTATTTTAATCAATTTTTACCAATAAAGCCTCAAATATAAGAATTTATGTTACCGGTATATTTATTTTAGTCAATTTACACCAAAGCTGAAAATAAGGGCATTTATGTACCCGGCATATTTATCTAAGTCAATTTTTACCAAATAAAGCTTACAATAAGGGCATTTATGTACACAGCATATTAATTTTAGACAATGTATACCAAACAAAGCTACAAATAAGGAATGTATGTACGACGCATACTATTTTAGTCAATTTTCACCAAATTCATGTACCCGGCATATTTACTTTAGTCAATTTTTACCAATTTCATGTACCCGGCATATTTATTTTAGTCAATTTATACCAAACAATGCTGAGAATAAGGAAATTTATGAACCCTGCATATTAATTTTGGTCATTTTTTTTACCAAATTCATGTACCTGGCATATTTATGTTTGTCAATTTTTACCAAACAAAGCTAAAAATACGGAAATTTATGTACCCGGCATAGCTATTTTAATCAATTTTTACTAATTAAGCTTACAACAAAATAATTTATATTCCCGGTATATTTATTTTAGTCAATTTATACCAAACAAAGCTTAAAATAAGGCAATTGATGCACCCGGCATATTCATTTTAGTAAAATTATACCAGAGCTGAAAATAAGGCCATTTATGTACCCAGTATATTTATTTTAGTTAATTTATACCAAAGCTGAAAGTAAGGGTATTTATCCACCCAGCATATTGATTTTAGTTAATTTATACCAAACAAAGCTGAAAATAAGGAATTTATGTACCCCGCATACTTTTTAGTCAATCTTTACCAAATTCATGTCCCCGGCATATTTATTTTTGTCAAATTTTACCAAATTAAATTTAAAATAAAGGCATTTATGTACCCGGAATATTTATTTCAGTCATTTTTTTTCCACACAAAGCTGAAAATAATTGAATTTATGTACCGGACATAATTACTTTAGTCAATTTATACCTTACAAAGCTGAAAATAAGGGATTTTATGTACCCTGCATATTCAATGTAGTAATTTTTTAATAAATTCATGTACCCGGCATATTTATTTTAGTCAATTTATACAAAAACAAAGCTGAAAATAAGGGAATTTATATACGCAGCATATCTTTTTAGTCATTTTTTTACCAAACAAAGCTGACATAACTGAAATGTATGTACCCGGCATAGTTGTTTTAATAAATTTTTACCAATAAAGCTTAAAATAAAATAATTTGAGTTCCCTGTATATTTCTTTTAGTCAATTTATACTGAACAAAGCTGAGAATTGGGAAATTTATGCACCCTGCATATTTATTTTAGTCATTCTTTACCAAGCAAAGCTGAAAAAAGGGAATTTATGTACCGAGCATATCTATGTTTGTCAATTTATACCAAACAAAACTGAAAATAAGTTAATTTATGTACCCGGCATATTTATTTTAGTCAATTTTTACCAAAAAAGGTTAAAATAAGGGAATTTATGTACCCAGCATATTGATTTTAGTCAATTTTTACCAAATTCATGTACCAGGCATATTTATTTTAGTCAATTTATACCAAACAAAGCTGAGAATTAGGAAATTTATGTACCCTGCATATTTATTTTAGTCATTTTCTTTTACCAAAGAAAGCTGAAAAGGGGAATTTATGTACCGGACATATTTATTTTAGTCAATTTATAACAAACAAAACTTATAAAAAGTAAATTTATGTACCCTGCATATTTATTTTAGTCATTTTTTACCAAATTCATGTACCCTGCATATTTTTTAATCAATTTATATAAAACAAACCTGAGATTAAGGTAATTTATGTACCTTGCATATTTGTTTTATTAAATTTTTACCAAACAAAGCTCAAAATAAGGGAATTTATATACCCAGAATATCTTTTTAGCCATTTTTACCATACAAAGCTGAAATGACGGAAATTTATGTACCCTGCATAATTATTTTAACCAATTTTTACCAATAAAGTCTTAAAATAAAGGAATTTATCCTCCTGGCTTTTTATTTTAGTCATTTTTTACCGAATAAAGCTGAAAATAAGGGAATTTATATACCAAACATATTGATTTTAGTCAATTTTTACCAAATTCATGTACCCTGCATATTTATTTTAGTAAATTGCTGAGAATAAAGAGATTTATGTACCTTGCATATTCATTTTAGTCAATTTTTACCAAACAAAGCTGAAAATAAGGGAATTTATATACCCTGCGTTACTTTTTAGTCATTTTGTATCAAACAAAGCTGAAATAACGAAAATTTATGTACCCGGCATAAGTATTTTAATCAATTTTTACCAATAAAGCTTTAAATAAAGGAATTTATTCGCCAGGCATTTTATATTATTCAATTTTAATCAAATAAAGCTTAAAATAAGGGAATTTTTGGACCCAGCATATTGACTTTGGTGAATTTTTTCCAAATCATGTACCCGGCATATTCATTTTAGTCAATTTATATAAAACAAAGCTGAGAATAAGGAAATTTAAGTACCCTGCATATTCATTTTAGTCATGTTTTACCAAATAAAGCAGTAATAACGAAAATTTATGTACCCGGCATAATGATTTTAATCAATTTTAGTCATATTTTAATCAAATAAATGTACCTGGCATATTTTTTTAGTCAAGTTTTACCAAACAAAGCTGAAAATAAGGTAACTTATGTACCCTGCATTTTTATTTTGGTCATTTTTACCAAATTCATGTACCTAGCATATTTATTTTAGTCAATTTTTACCAAACAAAGCTGAAAATATTGAAATGTTAGGATCGTAAAAGTCTGAATATTTGTCCTTTAATTGCCTATGTGATAATGTTTTATGATGTTATGCAACACATTCAGACCAAAATTGTTTGTTTACATCTTCTGGTAGTTTCACAAATTTCGAAATAAGCACCCCTATCCCTAAAAAATAGGAAAAATTCTAAATATTCATATTTGAAATGCTGAAAAGTAATATTTTATTTGATTTTTTTTATATATTTACTATACCTGACAAGAAGGATGATATGGCTGTTGAAGTTACCTACATTTGGATGTTTAATCCAAAAAATGTGCAGAAAATGGGAGTTTTTAGTTTTCTACAGTTTTAAATGATTTGTTGTTAAGATGTATACGAGGGTTGTCCGTAAAGTTCGTTGACAATCTAAATAAAAATTGCTAAATAACGAGAACGTATATGAAACTAATATTTTCATTTATAATGTACTTGACTGCATAAGTATGCCAAATATAATCTCAATCAAAGCACTAGAAATGATTTTCTGTCAAAACAAAACAGACTAATGCCATACACCCGAAGCACAAACTTGTAAAATGTTGACGTTGTCTGACGTTTTTATCTTTCAGGTAAATATTTCATGAAGAACTCGCAATTCAACAAATTCGGAATTTTTGTAGTTTCCTGTCTTTAAAATAATTCTGGTATTTGATATGATTTCTTGTGTAGAAAAGTTATCAATTTTGAACCATGCAAAGTTCATTTACTGATAGTTGGATATCATGGTCAAGTAACACCCTGGAACTTACATAGTTTTAGGATTTAAGAAGGATAGCTAGTTTCTAAATATTTCGGGATATGTAGGTATTTGAGGGTGTTTCCCGATGTCGGAACGAAACTAGCCTAACTTCACTGTTCCGCGTCATCATAAAATGCCAGGTTTTCCCCAATTTCAAATTTTACCTTGAGACATTGAAAGCTCTGTTAATTTGTCATTTCAATTCGTTAGAAGTTGAAATTTGGCCATTTTGATGTTGAACATAAAATAAACATTGCAATGTAATTTTCATTTCAATATATTTACCAAATAATAAATTTTAGACACTACGTTAGACATGTAATTTCGTGTTGCTCTGGATCACTATTCGGGGCTTTTTGCGAAGACAGACTTGCAATTTTGCAAGCAAAATTGGATCAACTTTTATAATTTCAAATTCATATAAGCTTAAAGTTTACGAATATACAAAAAATAAATATATGAAACGCTGCCTTTATTTTTATGTATCCTTGTCCAAGAACTTTACGGACAATCCTCATATTTCCTATAAAATGTATATATAAACTCAAAATATGGATGTAATATCATAATAGCATTCCTTACCCTTAAGTTGAATACATTTTCAACTTTGAACAAATCTGCAGACTTAACTAATACACAATTTGAACCCCTTTCTCTCAAATAAAACACTGCTTATTTTATTTCAGTTCCAAAGCTACTGATATCTAATTAGTGTGAAATGTGACTTATTTTTACCATAAACTAAAAAAAGATACCTACATAAGTACAAATAAAAACATGCTACGGATCATTCAAGCAATTATTTGTACTAAAAAGAGTCAAGATGGAAATTTTAGGCTTTGAGATTTTCTCAGATCTACGTTCATTTGCAATTAGAAAAAAACATTATATCTCGGATCAGATAGGAAAAAGAAGGAAAACGGGGAATGTGTCAAAGAGACAACGATCCAAAGGGGAGTAATAACAACTTAAATCCACCATAAGATCTTCAATGAACGGTGAGGAAACCCCACACCAAACGGCAGGTCGGAGTTGGCCACTAAATAAAGAGTAATCAAGTTCAGGGAAATGAAGATCGGCCTAGACTCCCATAGACATAAAGTGAACTAACTAGAAAACAGACAAGACACACAAAGGCTTTATCAATGTTTTTTTTAAGATTTTAGTGAATACATTTTCATCAACATTTGGATATTTACGAAATAATCTTCGATAATCAAAAAATAACATCTTAATTGTTCTCCAAAACACAAAAATGTGTTTTTTTAATGTAAACAGTAAGTATGCGATGGAGCAGTTTTTAGCTAAAACATACATTAATACTGATTTCGGTCGTTGTAATCTCGTATTTACAAAAAATGCGATTAATCTTTTGAAGTTTGTCGTTATAATTTGAGATGAAAATGATATTGATAATAAAAAATAGGAGTTTTTGAGATTATAGTTTTTGATGGAGTTTTGTGAATATATTACGGATGGATCGTTATACCATATATATAGGTTTCGACATTTTTAACCTTCTGTATATTGTTAAGACAGAAAATATGTATCTCTCTCTTCCCAAAATGCTGAAAATGACGCTTTTTGGTATTTTTCTTTTAGATCAACAGCATTGGTATTTTCCTGCGCTGTTTTGACTGAACTAATCAGTTGTGACACAAAGCTGAAAAAAAATTACATTATTAAAGTCGAAAGAATTAATTATGTTAAAGTTTAAAAAAATGGGAATTTTAGGTATTTTTAATATTTTCAATATGCAATATCTACATTTAGATATTAATATCAGAAAAAAAAATGTTATTATATGTCCTTTCGTTGGCTATGTATTAATGTTTTATGATGCTATGGCAACAAATTGAGAACAAAAAAATGTTTACATCTTCTGTTAGTTTCAAAAATGTCGAAAGAAGCACCCGTTCCTCTAAAAAATTAAGAAAATTCCAAATTATCATGCTTTAAATGTTTAAGTATAATGTTTTATTTGATTTTGGGCAAAAATTTTGCTATACCTGATATACAGTAGACCAATTTATTAAAATATGAATCTTAAATGAGATACATTTGGCCGTTCTATCCAAAATGGGCACCAGAAAAGGGAATTTTCAGTTTTCTAGAATTTCTACTGATTTGTTGTTAAAAAATATATTTCCTACAGAATGTATATATAAACTCAAAATATGGATGATATATCGCTATAGCATGCCTCACCTTTAAGTAGAGGACATTTTACGTTTAGACAAATCTGTAGACTTAACAAATGTTAAAATTTTAACCTTTTTTTACTATTAAACAACGACAGTAGAATACCGAAGGAACACGGGGTAAAATTCACAAAAATCGAAGTCCAAAGACAGGGCAAAAAAGAGAACACAGAAAACAATGACATTAGACGCAAAAAACAATAACGTTAGACAGACACAAAACACAGAAACAGAAATTACAACATTCAGAACAAAGACAGTCACAGTGTGAACTCCAGTGAAACTGAGAGTGCCATCAGGTGCTCCGGAAGGGTAAGCATGTCCTGCTCTGTTAACATCAACCGTCACACTGTGACTGATTCAATCCGGGAAAATGTCAAAGTCGGTAGTCAAATTCGGGAAGACCGGAATCTAGCTGAAAATGTCCACTTTCATTTGGGATACTGACACGTCATATCTTTCAATGATGCAATGGTGACGGCCATAGAATTTCTTGAGGGAAGTTATTAATAAAGGTTGAACAAATCCCTGACTAAGCAACTTTTGGGACAATGTTTTTGCTCTGTTCAAACTACGTGCTCGAAAGTAACGAATCAACTGTGAAATGTACACCCATAGGCTGGAGAGGTAGGTATATTGCTGCTAAGAAAGGGAAAGTTCACAATTGGGAAATTAAAATCTTCACGCTTGTCATATAGCTTAGATTTTAAACGTATATCTTCGTCAACATACAACAAAAGATCTAGGTACGAAGCTGAAGTAGGTGTTTCAGTTGTTTCTTTTATTTCAAGCTCATTTTGATAGATCTGATGTAAATACTCCTTAAATTTAACACTGCTTCTTTAATTTTATTTGACCTAAAAAGCAACTGATTTGTGACTAGTAAGAAATGTGACTTATTTTTACCATTAACTAAACACAGATACCTACGAGAAGACAAATAACATCATGCCTTGGGTCGTTCCGGCAATTATTTATACAGAAAAAGGCAAGCTGGGAATTATCTGATTTTTTAATTTTCCCAGATCTACGTTAATTCGCAATTAGAAAACAACATAATGTCTCGGATTAGATAAAAATAATGTTTATTCAAATCTTTTAGAAAATACACTTTAATTACATTTGGATACTTACAAAAATCTTTGATATTCAACAATATCCTCTAGATTGTTCTCCAAAATACAAAGTTGTTTCTTTTAATGTAAAAAGTGTGTCGGCGATAGAGCAGATTTTAGTTCAAACATACATTGAAACTAATTTTGGACATTGGAATTTCCCCTTTTTTAATAAAAATGACTGCGATTAATCTTTTGAAGTAAGTCGTTAAAAATTGAAATGAAAATGAAATTGTCATTGATATCAATAAAAAATTGGGAGTTTTGAGATTCTACAATTTGATGGAGTTTAGCAAATATAAAACGAATAGATCGTTTTATCATTTGTATAAGTATCAGCATTTTACGCCATCTGTATTATGTTTTGATAAAAAATGAATCTCTTTCTTGCAAAAATTGTGAAAATTACGATTTTTCTTTGGATAACTTCCTTTTTGCAAGAAACAGCTTTGGTAATTTCCTGTACTTTTTGTTACTTACTAGTCATTTGTGACACAAAGTTGAAAAAATAATAACACCATTAATGTGCAAAGACTTTTATTTACATTAATTTTTTTGAAAAAATGGGAATTTTCGCTTTTTTCAATATTTTCAATATTTCTTAATTTAAATGTTAGGATCGTAAAAGTCTGCACATATGTCATTTAATTGCCTATGTGATAGTTTTTTTTATGATGTTATGCAACAAATTCAGACTATAATAATTTGTTTTTATCTTCTGTTAGTTTCACAAATTTCAAAACAAGCACCCCTACCCCTAAAAAAATAGGAAGAAATTCTAAATATTTATGTTTTAAATGCTGATAAATAATATTTTATTTGATTTTTAAAAGAATATTACTGTACCTGATATTAAGGATTATATGGCTGTTGAAGCTAGCTACATTTAGATGTTTTATCCAAAAATGTGTACAAAATGAGATTTTTCAGTTTTCTAGAATTGTTAATGATCTGTTGTTAATATCTATATTCCCATAAAATGTTTATATAACTCAAAATATGGATATTATATCGCAATTCCTTACCTTTAAGGAGAATACATTTTTAACTTTGAACAAATCTGCAGACTTGACAATTATACAATTTTAACCCCTTTCTTACAAATAAAACACTGCTTATTTTATTTCAATTCAAAAGCTACTGATTTGCAATTAGTGTGGATTGTGACTTATTTTTACCATTAACTAAGAAACTGATACCCACATAGGTACAAATAAAACATGCCCCGGGTTGTTCCAGCAATTATTTTACCAAAAAAGGCAAAACGGAAATTTTCTGCTTTTAGAATTTCCCAGATCTACGTTCTTTTGCAATAAGAAAAGAAAAGTATATCTCGGATCAGATAAAATAATGTTTTTTTTCAATAATCTAGTGAAAACATTTTCATTAACCTTTGGATATTTACGAAATAATCTTCAACATTCAACAAATAACCCTTAAGTTGTTCTCCAAAACACAAAAATGTCTTTTTAATATGGGAAGTAAGTATGCGATGGAGCAGTTTTTAGTTCGAACATACATAAATGCTAATTTTGGACGTTGACATATCGTATTTACAAAAAAAAAGCGATTAATCTTTTGAAGTTTTTCGTTTTAAGTTAAAATGAAAATGATATTGAAAATGCTATCAATAAAAAAAAATGTGAGGTTTGAGATTCTATAATTTGATGCAGTTTTGTGATATATTACGAACTGATCGATATATCATTAATATAAATTTGGGCATTTTCCACCTTCTGTTTTGTGTTGACACACAAAAAATGTATCTCTCTCTTGCAAAAATGGTTAGAATGACGCTTTTTGCTAATTTTCTTTTAGATCGATAGCGTTGGTATTTTCCTGTGCTTTTTTACTTTACTAATCAGATGTGACACAAAATTGAAAATGACACCATTAAAGTCGAAAAAAAGTTTCATATCGAATTTGTTTACGAAAAAAATGGGAAATTACGGTGTTTTCAATATTTTCAATATATCTACATTTGAATATTAGGTTCGTAAAATGTGATGATATGTCCTGTTATTGCTAATGAAATAATGTTTTATGATGTTATAGCAACAAATTGAGACCAACTAAATTGTTTACATCTTCTGTTAGTTGCACAGATGTTGAAAGAAGCACCTGTGCCACTCAAAATGTAGGAAAAATCCCAAATCGTCATGCTTTAAATGCTTAAGTATAATGTTTTATTTGATTTTGGGTATGAATTTTGCTATACCTGACATACAGTAGACCTATATAGTAAAATATGAATTTTTAAGTGAGCTCTGTTCAGCCCTTAAGTGTAATCCTTACCTTAATTGTAATCCGATTACACTTAAGGTTAAGGAACACCCTTAAATGTAATCCCGGTTGCATTTACGGTTGCATGCATTCCCTTTATAGTAACCAATTACAATTAAAGGAGATGGCCTACAGTGCCTCCCATAATTGGAATCCATCGGAATTAAAATTTTCAGCACATATAAGACTAGAAAATGTGTTCGCTATACTTCATTATGAGTCATATTTGTTTTAAGTAGCCATCGTCACAATGAAAAATGGGCGGAGAAAAGGGGCTTAGAATTACTATCGGAAATCTGGAATTATGGGCAATTGACTGTACAGTTGAAAATTTAAAATACCAGAAATTGCGAAAATAACTGGATATTGGAAGTTCATGTTCATTATGCAGATTTCTCAATAAAGAATACTAAAAAAAAATGTACTCAAATGTTTACTTAATTGTTCTTTACAGAGCTCTTAACCGAAACAAAAAAATAAGCATCGGTGATCAGTGGTGCGGTATAAACCTAGATAATGTGTATAGACTGTCAATATCAAAATGAAGAAAAACATAACCGGTGATTCTTTTCAGTAAAAAACGGCTTCCTCATAGTTTTTCATGTTTGTCTTTTGTTTCGTTTTTGTGATAAGATGGGTTGAGTACTTGGTAAAATTTGGCTTGTGTTTTTTGTTCATTGCAAATTTTATTGTAATCGCATTTTTTCCAGTTTTTCATTGTCGCATACAAATTTGTGTAAATATTTTCGAGGTGATCTGAATGTATTGAAGGGGGGGGGGGGGCACAGAGTATCCCAATAATAGCAAAACGGAAAAATGATTTCAAACCAGACAACAGACAGATAAAAAAAAAGAAAACTGATGAATAAAGTGCAAAATCAAACAAACTGTTCCAATATCTTTTCCACTGAAACCTCCAAATGCTGTTCTCCGATAAATTATTTTAATGAACCTTTGACCTAGCATGACCAGTCGCGACTGATTTTGCAGCCATCTTGGAAAATATCTGCCGTGGATTGGAAAGCATGTGCCCAAAATACATGTAAGTTAAATAGAAATTTCTACTTTTCTCCATGAATAAAACAGCAGAAACAAATAATTAAGTTATCCGTCACCACTTCAAATCTTTCATGCTCTGACATATAGGCCATGGGCTGAAATAACTTTCCCTGCACCCCCACCCCTCTTCCCGTCTACACCGTTTTTTCAGTTCTTCTATATCCCCTCTTCAAAATAAAACATGCTTACATGAACATAACCTGCACGCATAGACAGTATAGGGCCACTGTTATAGTACACCACGAAAAACTCTTGTATTTTCGTTTTAACCTAAGTTTCATCTTTTAAGCTCATAATTATTTAATGATAATATTTTATGAAAGGATATGGAGTAAATGAAATGAGAACATAGCTCATATGCTAACTCCAACTGCTATAATTTTAATGAGCTGTATGAACATTTCGAAAATTTATTCCTCATCAGCAGCACTAGAACCCAAACAAAGGAAATCCATAATTTCAAAAAAGTAATATGTACTGAAATTTTGTACCAAATTAAAGCTAATTTAATATCCTTTACAACGAACTCAAGTTTGGGTACTTTACTCCATTTCATGACCTAGGGATACAAAAAATGTACCCCTCCTCCTGCAAAATATAGCGAAAATGACAATTTTAGGCTGTCAATTCCTGTCAGATCAACAACCCTCGTTATTTGATCTAGTTTTTGTGTCTAACTTATCAGTTGTGATACAATGTTGGAAAATAAAACCATTAAAGTCCATAAATTTTTGATTTTCGGTAAAAAAAAATTTGAGAAATGGGAATTTTCGGAATCTTCGATTTTTTCACATTTTCAACTTTCTGACTTTATGGTCGTAAAAATCTGAATATATATTTAATAATTGCCGATGTAGTAATGATTTATAATATGTTAGCAGTAAATCGCGTGAAACATTTTAGTTTCAGACGTATTGCAGGTTCAGAAAGGTCAAAATTATCAACCCTCCCCTAACAATTAAGGGAAAATATGAAATATTCAGCTTTTAAATGATTACAGAATAATGTTTTATTGGAATTTTAGTGTGTATTTCACTAAAGTTGACATGCAGAAGATCATTTAAGCAGTTTTAAACTTTTTAAGAGGTCTCTTTTTGACTCTTCTGCTCGGAGTTTTTCAGAATTACTGCTGTTTTGACTTTGAGATACAAATACTTCATGAAATTGATATAGAACGTTGATTAGATATCCTTTCATTGAATCTAAGCCATGGGAAAATATGTTTTTAAACATTTTAGAATTACTAGGGTCTCATAAATTATAAACATATAACCCCTTACCACAATTATTCAACACAATTTATTCCATTTTATTCAGCTTGAAAAGCTGAAACATTGTATAAAGGTCCAATAACATTTCAAACGCCAAAATACACAGAGACTCCCATATATCACAAATAAGATCATGTGTGTGGTTTATGGACAGTTATACAACAATTCAACTTTGAATTTTGTAAAAATCCGAAATGCTGAAAAATCCCATTTTTCACGAAAATCGCCCAAATATACAATTTTACCCATATTTTGGCGTTAAAATTGCATATTGCGATATATGAAATGCATTTTTTTGAAGAAAGTAAACTTTTAGTATTTTTTTCATATAACTATACAGACATACATATTCTGGGGATTTTTAAGCAGCTTTTTCCTGGGGAGGGGTAAATTTTTCGGTAGTTAAAGTCACATTGAACACTCCTTGTTCTTCTAAACATTGTTTTTAGATAACTGTGTATATCGGATAGTATTACAAAAACAGGATAACAGCAAACACCTACAATGGCATCACATGCCACAATTTACAAGCAAACTGCACCAGAAAAAACAATAATGAAAAAAAGAGACAAACATAAATAACGATATTAACTCGGGATAGCCGGACTTGGTACCGCACTAGCAAAAGCCAGTGGTAGGGTTAAGCCAGTTTATGGGTACCCCAACCTCCCCTTTCTCTATCCCGTTTCCCTATAGTATCATAAACATGCGAATAAAACCCAATACAGGTAGACTACTAACTCAATGACCACTGTCTTGGAACAGAAAAGGCATATGACAAAACGGAATTTTGAAAGAAGGTTCAAAGAGTGCTCACCGCTAAACTGCCGGCTAGCTCAAGGAATCTAGTCTGCTGGTAAAACACTGTCGCACTATGGAAGAAAAATCAAACTCAAAACTCCCCAAAGGGTTCGGTAGAGAGTCTTCATGTATTTCAGTAGACATCGGCAGTATCAGTGAAAGGCCAGTATATATGTAAAGTCTTCAGGTCACTGGAATCCAAAGCCAATTTAACGGATTTGTTCAGAATATCTCGTCGATATCCACTATTACGTAAAGAATGTCGGTTACGTCCCAGTTTTTTTCTGGATTTTTTATCAGTTTTTGACATTTTTTAACAACATTTCCATAAAATCGAGGATGAGAAATGCCCTTTGTAATTAGCTGTTTGCGAAGCACGTCATATCTAGATATCAGATGTTCATATCTTCTGTAAAGCTTCTTAAAAGTATTTAATAATTTATGAAATCTGTACCCTTGTTGTAAAAGTTTGGATGGGAGAGTAAGGTTACGCTCATTAAAATCATCAAGGATGGAACAAATGCGAAAGAATCGTACAAGTTGAGATATATACACCCCGTAGGAAGGAGCTAGGAGAAATTAGTAAAAGTAAAATCAAAATCATCCCTTTTATCATAAACTTTAGTTCTTATTTTACCAGAGTCAATGGATTGGCATATCTACATATAAATCCTCCAGATTTGCAACATGTAAGTATTTAAAATGAATTTTTGTCAAATCTGAAATGATGAAAATTCCCATTTTTCATCAATTCTGTACAAAATATTGAGTTTAAGCTGACAAGCGGGACTTAAAATGACAAATCCTGATCGAAATTATACAACATTGTTATATGCAATGCAGATTATGTGTGTTTTGGTTATTTTTATGTGAATATAGTAAAAAAAAAGGCTATTATAGGTAAAATTCATTGGGGTTGGGGTAAGTGTTTCGGTATTTAGAGTCACATTAAACGGTCCTTGTTTTCCAAACAGAGTTTTAAGACAACTAATGCATTGCCTAGAACAATTAAATGGTATATTTTAAGATGAATCCTCCAGATTTGACATATATTACGACTTAACAATGCACTAAGAAGAAAACTTAAATGTTGAAAATTCCCATTTTTATCAGTTTGGGCCAAATATTTACTTTAAGTCCACAAATGGGTGTTAAAATACCAGATCATGATGTAATTCATGCAACATTGTCATTTGTAACACACATTTTGCATGTTCTGGTTATTTTTATGCGAATATAGACAAAAAAATTGACAATTTTAGGGAGATTTGCCTGGGTAGGGGTAAGATTCTCTGTATTCAGAGTCACATTAAATACCCCTTGACATTCTAAACACTGTTTTAAGACAACTTATATATTGCAAAGAACAATTAATTGGCATATCTGCAAACATATTATCCAGATTTGCCATATATAACGGGATATCAGTGAACTTTTGCAAATCTGAAATGTTGAAAACTCCCATTTTTCATCAATTTCGGGCACGATTTTAAGTTTAAGTCAACAAACGGCTGTTAAATTACCAAATCGTGATTTATTACATGCAACATTGTCATATTCAACGCACATTTTGCGTGTTTGAGTTAATTTGTTCCGAACATAGACAACAAATTGACAATTTTATGGAAATTGTGTTGGGGTAGGAGTAAGATTTTCGGTATTTTGAGTCAAATCAAACACTTCTTGTTTTTCTTTACAATGTTTTCAGACATCTAATGTAACTTAGAACAATTAATTGCCATATCTGCAGATACATCCTTCAGATTTGGCATATATAACGATTAAACAGTGAAATTTCGGCAAATCTGAATTGTTGAAAATTCCCATTTTTCATCAATTTCAGGCAAAATATTGAGTTTAAGTCAAGAAATGGCTATTAAAATACGAAATCATGGTACAAAACAACGAAAGTAGAATACCGAAGGAACAAAGCACAAGATTACTCCGGACACCTAAGTTTCCCATAATTTATGAAACATTGTTATATACAACACATATTTTGCGTGTTTGAGTTAATTTGTTGCGAACATAGACAAAAAAATTGACAATTTTAAAGAAAATTTCTTGGGGTAGGGGTAAGATTTTCGGTATTCTGAGTCACATCAAACACTTCTTGTTTTTCTGAACAATGTTTTCAGACATTTAATGTATCGCTTAGCACAATTAATTGGCACATCTGCAGATATATCCTCCAGATTTAACATATATAACAATTTAACAGTAAAATTTTGGCAAATCTGAAATGTTGAAAATTCCCATTTTTCATCAATTTCGGGCAAAATATTGAATTTTAGTCTACAAATGGCTGTTAAAATACGACATCATGGTATAATTTATAAAACATTGTCATATACAACACACAGTTTGAGTAATCTGGTTATTTTTATGCGAACATAGACAGAAAATTGACAATGTTACAGTAAATTTGTTGGGGCAGGGGTAAGTTTTATTGATGTATGATGTTATATTACAGAAGAATGCCCATTATTTGTAATAACTGTAAAGCAAATATAATAAGCTTTCATTTGATACCTACTTTGAATGATATTTGTTTACTGATATTGGGCAAAAGAATGACAAAACTTAGTCAAAATCGGAAATATTCAAAAATCAAAGATTTGGTCTCTTTGAAAATAAAACTTTGGTCATTAAAAATATGTTAACATTATGTTGACATGTTTTATATTCAAGAAAATAGATTGAAAAACTATAAACAATTTTCGGATTTTGGCATCGAGATGCACTTTAGACCATCAAACTTACGCAATTTCAATGAAAATATCTAAATTTTCCTCAATATTTCATAGGGGTAGGGGTATGTTTAATGGCGATATGGAAAGTATTGGGCATAGAAATTGTAAAAATTTGGGTTCGTTGTATAGCTCATGCAAGAAGCAATCATTTGATACATCGTCTTTATAACTGGGAAGCATTTGGTCAACATTTTGGTGCAATTGAAAGAAAAACTTGAACGAAAAGCGAAATTTTCCAAACTTCGATAGGTGGGCCCAAAAATTGGCCCTGTTCCATCAGTGCGTGCAGGTAATGCTCGTGATAACATGTTTTATTTTGAAGAAGGGATGTTTGCGGACTTGAAAAAATTGGTGGGGTTGGGAAGTGGTGGCTGCACGGGGGTAATTCCAGCCCATGGACTAATAATGATATGCATTGAAACTAGCTCAATAAATATACATGTTTGTGCCAAAGTTGGCACTCCATGGTGGGTTGGGAGCAAGGGCGTGACTTTGATATATTTTTTGTCAAAAATACCGCTTATGTGCATGCTTAGGGCTTTCTTGATCTCGCTTGAGGGCGTGAATATTGTTCCCCTCTTGTTAAAAACCCTCAGGCGACATCAAGATGTAGACATGAATAAAAGCCCACCTTGATAAACTGGAGTTTTTTATGCATCGTGTACGTTTTGTCACATGTACATTCACTGCAAATCCTTTAATTTTTCTTATATAGCATTGTCTTATAGTCATACTCTTTCGTTGCACGACGAAGAAAGCCAACAAAAAAGCCGACCAGTTGTAACCCATTCATATAGTCCATAATTTAGCCTAAACCATGCAGGTAGTCGCAGGATGTAGCAACATATTTTTATTATAAGATCAGTAATAGATGCCCGTTATATCTTATCTAGTCCTTATTAACGTCCGGCGTAAACTTTTCATTCAAAAATCTACTCTGAAACTACTAGGCCAATTAGAACCAAACTTGGCCACAATAGTCTTACGGTAGTCCCTTACAAAAAACCTGTTTTTCACGCCGCCTAATATCCAAGATGGCCGCCAGCGGGAAACATAGTCTAAGCATAGTGACCTTATGGGAAAGGCATTCAAAGATCTTCTCTGAAAGTACTGTGCCAATGGGAACCAAAGTTGGTCACAATAGCCCTTGGGTGGTTTCCGTCAAAGCATGTGACTTAAGTTTTTACTGCATCCAAGATGGCAGCAATTTTTGAATATCCTCTCAGAAAATGTAATATCTATTGAACTTATGTAAAGTATGGATAGTAATGGATGGTCTCTTGATGACAGTGAAAAAAAAACAGTCACTAGGTGAGCGACACAGGCTCCTGTGAGTCTCTAGTTCATCTTCCTGTTCTTTTAGAGGGAAGGAGGAGGGGGTATGATCTCGGATTCATGTGGCAATAAATACTAATTCCCGATTTTCCCAGTTAATATCACTTAATCCTGATCCCGAAAAATGAAAATTCCTATTCCGTTTATCATTGGTATTGTAACTGATTAATTCCGAATCAGCCAGTTGAATAAAACAACTAATCACGGAGTCCCGAAAAGATCCCTCCGTCCCTCATTTTTTTAATTTCCGTTGTAATGAAATTTTAACCCTCAGATTAGTGTCTACAAATCTTTAACATCCTGTCTGTACATTTTCAAGCAATTCTTAGCTGCTTGATTAATCCCCATGGAAACGCTACCAATTTTGGCATTTCTAGAGTAAAAAAAATGGTCGCTATAAATTGGTCGATAGAAAAAATATGCATTATGGTTCTTTTCGAAATGCCTTTAATGTTTGGTTTTTAGATAAACCCCAAAATTGGTAGGTAGAAATTCGTCGCTAGCTTGAGTCTGGTTAAAAATATTGTTTAAAGGTCAAAATTTCTATTATTTTTATACAATTCTGTCTACTTTTCTGTTTTAGGGAATTGAAAGCTTTAGAACATTTTTTTATATTTCTTTTGAATAATATTTTGAAGCAATTCTGAGCACTTTTTCTCCATCCTTTTTTTTGTTTCAATGGTATTGATGGCTATTTATAACAAATATGACTCATAAACATGCTATGGCGGAACACGTTTTCTTATCTTATATGCGCTGCAAATTGTAAACTAATTCCAGGGATTACAAATGCGGTAGGTACTGCAGGCTTATGTACACTATCTCCCTTAATTGTAATCGATCACAGTGAAGGCAGATTCTGCAACCGTAAATGCAACCTGGATTCCATTTAAGGGTGTTTCTTAACCTCAAGTGTAATGGATTACAATTAAGGTAAGGATTACAATTAAGGGCTCAACAGAGATACATTTGGCTGTTCTATCTAAACATGGGCTCGAAATAAGAATTTCCAGTTATCTAGAATTTCTACTGATTTGTTGTTAAAATGTATATTTCCAACAGACTGTATATTTAAGCTCTAAATATAAATGTTATATCGCTTAAGAACGCCTTACCTTTAAGTAGAGTACATTTTAGACTTGAACAAATCTGCAGACTTGAAAAATTGAAAAAAAATGAAATTAAAACACTGCTTCTTTAATTTCATTTAACTCGAAAAGCTACTGATTTGTGATTTGTATGAAATGTGACTTATTTTAACCATTAACTAAACAAAGTAACCAACATAGGGACAAATAACATAATGTCTTGGGTTGTTCCAGGTATTATTTATACAAAAAAGCGAAATTGAAATTTTCTGATGTTTAAATTTTCCAGATCTATATTACTTCGCATTAAGAAAACAAAATAATGTCTCGGATTATACAAAATAATGTTTATCTAAATCTATTGGAGACTACACTCCCCCCCCCCAAAAAAAAAAAATCTTTGATATTCAACAAATAATCTCTAAATGTTCTCCAAAATACAAAATTGTTTCTTTTAATATAAAAAGTGTGTTTGCGATGAAGCAGAGTTTAGTGCAAACATACATTAAAACTAATTTTGGACTTTGGAATTTCCTTTTCACAAAATGATTGCGATTAGTCTTTTGAAGTTAGCAGTTATAAGTTGAAATGAAAATGATATTGATAATGTTATCAACAAAAAAACGAAGTTTTTGAGATTCTAGAATCTGATGGCGTGTTGTGAATATATTACGAATAGATCGTTATATCATTAATATAAGTTTGGGCATTTTTTTGTGTGGATACAAAAATGAATCCCTTTCTTGCAAAAATTTTGAAAATGACGATTTTTTTATCTGATTTCCTGTTAGGTCAACAACTTTGAATTTTCCTGTACTCTTTGTACATAGCTAATAATTTGTGACACAAAGTTGAAAAGATAACATTATTTACGATTTTTTTTAAATGGGCATTTTTGCTATTCTCAAAATTTCGACATTTAAGTGTTAGGATCTTAAAATTTGAATATATGTCCTTTAATTGCAACAACTTGAGACAAAAATAGTTTGTTGGCATCCGCTGGTTGTTTCATAAATGTCGAAAAGAGCACCATTACCCCTCCAATTTAGGAAAAAGGTCTGAATATTCATGCTTAAATGATAAAATATAATATCTTTCTTTATTAAGGGCATGAAATTTACAGTACTGACATACAAGAGACCTATTTAGTAAAATATGAATGCTTAATAAGTTATATTTAATCATTCTAGACAAAAATAAGTTTTCACGAATTTTTACTGATTTGTTGCTGAAATATGTATTTCCTATATAATGTGGACATTAACTCAAAATACGGATGTAATATTGTTAAAGCATGCCTCACCTTTAATTAGATTAAATTGTTACATTTGGACAGATCTGCAGACTTGACAAATGCAAATGTTGACCCTATCTTACAAATAAAACATCGCTCATTTAATTTCATTTCACTATAAATTTACTGATTTATGATTAGTAAGAAATTTACTTCTTTACCATTAACTAATTACAAGAAACAGGACAAAAGTAAACACCTACAATGGCTGGGAATTAAACACAGATACCTATATAAATACAAATAAGATCATGCCTATGGCCGTTCCGGCAATTTTTTATACATTAAAGAGGCACAATGGAAATTTTCTGATTTTTAATTTTCACAGCTCGATGTTATTTTGCAATAAGAAAACATAAATATGTCTCGAATCAGATAAAATACATTTTTAAGAATCTTTTAGAGAATGCATTTTCTTTTTCATTTGGATATTCACAGTATAATCTATGATATCCATGAACTCACCTTTAATTTGTTCTCTAAAACACAAAAAATGTCTATTTAATGTAAAAAGTGAGCTTGAGATGAAGCAGTTTTTAGGTCAAACATACATTAAACATTAAAACTAACTCTTGATGCTGCAATCTCCTTTGTACATAATAATTGCGATTAATCTATCGAAGTTAGTCGTTATATGTTGAAATGAAAATTGCATTCATAACGATATCAATAAAAAATGGAAGTTTCTAAAATTATAGAATTGTATGGAGTTTGGTGAATGTATAAGAATAAATCATTATATCATAAACAAAAGTTTTGCGCGTTTTGTATCGTTTGGAGATACAAGAATTATATCTCTCTTTTGCAAAAGTTGTGAAAATGACGATTTTTTTTCGCCTCTTTCTTTTTAGATCAACAGCTTTTATATTTGCCTGTATATTTTGTACCTAGTTAATCAATTGTGACACAATTTTGAAAAAAAAATAACACCATTAACGTTCAAAGATTTTTAGATGTCAATTTGTTTTAAATATAATAATTTTGGCTATTTTCAATAAATATTATATAATGTTATAGCAACATATTACAAAAAAAAAAAATGCTTGCATCTTCTTGTTAGTTTCACTAGTGTCGCAATTAGCAAACTTACTTCTACAACTTTAGGAAAAAATCCAAATACTCATACTTCAAATGCTGAAATATAATGTTTTATTTAACTTATCATTACACACAGTAGACCTCTTTAGTAAAATATGAATGTTAACGTGAGCTACATTTGGGCGTTGTAACCAAAAATATCCAAAAAACGCGAAATTTTAGTTTTTCGTGAACTTTCATGATTTGTGGTTATGATGTATGTTTCCTTAAAAATGTATAATACAAACCCAAAATATAGCTTTTATATTTTTGCATTCCTTACCTTTAAGTAGAATACATTTTTAACTTGGAACAAATCTTCAGACTTAACAGATACGAAATTTGTATCCCTTTCTTACAAGTTAAACACTGCTTATTTAATTTCAATTCACTTCAAACCTACTAATTTGTGATAAGTATGAAATGGGACTTATTTTTACCGTCAACTACACACAGATACCTACATAAACACAGCACCATTTAAGCCCAAATATGTTTTTCTTAGTCAATCTGTTTGAAAAATGGTTATTTTCGAGATTTTGAATGTTTTCAATATATCCACATATAAAAGTTAGATCGTTTAAATCTGAACATATATAATTAATTGCCTATGTAATAATCTTTCATGATGTTATGACAAAATTTAGACCAAAATAGCTTACTTCAATCCACTGTTGGGTTCACAAATGTCAAAATAAGCACCACTTCCACCAAAACTTTTGCAAAAATTCTAAATATCCATACTTTAAATGCTCAAATATAAATTTTTTGTTGATTTAGGGTAAAATTTTATCGTATTTGACATACATGAGACCCATTTAGTTGAATATAAATGTTAAAGCGAACTATCTTGAGCCGTTCTATCCAAAAGAGTGTACAGATTGGGAATTTTGAGTTCTACTAATCTGTTGTAAAGATGTTGATATCCTATCGAATGTATATATAAACTTAGGTTATGTATGTTTTAACATTATATCATGCTTAACCTTAAAGTAGAAAAGATTTTTAAACATTTAGGCAATGTACAGAAATCTTAACCCCTTTCTTACAAATTAAACACTTCTTCTTTCAATTCTTTCCCTTCAAAAGCTACAGAATTGTGATTAGTATTAAATCTGGCTTATTTTAAACATTATCTTAACAGAGATACCTAGATAAGTACAAATAGTATCATGTCTTGGGTCGAAAAATATCTGAGAATTTTCTACCTATGTTTTCATTGAATATATCCACTCACACCCACAGTAAAAGTATCATACTGTTGTCTTTGTTGTCAAGCTTGTAAAGACAGAAAAAGAATTCCATTTCGTTTATTTTTTGCAAGGAAAGTTTTCTTACATCGAGTCGACGGATGATATTTTGAATAATCATTAACACAGTATTTGAAACCCAACTTACACATTTTTTTTGCAAGCAATAGCATGTCATTTCGTTATATAACTCATGAAACAATGGTAAACTTTTATTTATAAATCTTGAATTAAAAAATCATGGATTGGATATTGTATCATGTTTGCAATGGTTAGAATTGTTAATCATAATAAGGTATTCTTCATAATTTAAATATCTATACTATTTGAACACATAAATATAATACATTGACCAACATTGTACGATCAATCGTTATATTTTTATGTAGCGAAAAAACAACAACAAAAAAAAAACAACAAAAAAAAAAAAACGAAAATTAACAACCAACAAAAACAAACACAACTAGATTTGCACTTGCAAGCAATAGCCCAAGTCACCCCAGACGACCAATTCGATGACTCCATTCGTTTAAATCGGACAAAGTCAAACTTGTTACGTATTTAGGCCCCTATTTTAGAAACGGCGCATATTTTGAGAATCTCTGTGACATAGTTTCCTTTCTCTCATCCGTCTGGATTTCTTTGCAAATATGAACTAATTCCTTAAAGCAGTTCCCGAGATATGAAATGTCAATTTTTTTTCAAAATAAATTTTCGGCCATCTTTGAAAAGGAGGTGATTTTGAAAATCTTAAGATCACAGCATAAAACTGCAGATAGTGGACGACCTTGGTGCCAGGTGTGAAATCAATCTATTCAGCCATTTCAAAATAATCACTTGGACAAGAATTATTGGATAAAGATAAGAAGGGAAGAAGAAGAAGGATAACAAGGAGAAATGTAAACCAAAAATTTGTCACACCGACATCCCGACTACGTCTAAAAAACAAACAAAACAAAAACAAAAACATAACAGTATGTTCGAAATTGAAAGTGCTGTATGGTATCTTACTTTTCATATCACACTGTCTATCTTTTTTAATTTTTGGAACGATTTAGTGATTACTTCTTTTTTAAATTCAGAAGTATAAATGGAAACATGCTCATTAATCGTTTTGAAATAATCATTACTTAATGTAATCTTAAAAATGTTTTCGTTTGCTTATTAAACAATAAACAGATTAAGGCGTGGTCTCCTATTAGTACATTTGTATTTTGCCTCAAACGCTTGAAACGTGGTGGTACTTATGGCTTAGACATTCCTGAACAGTGTGGAATTCTATAAATACGCGCCCTTAAGTCAAGAAGCAACTGAAGAAGGCTAATAGGATGTGACATTTCCGAGATAATCTTTCCACTGAGGAGTTTTATCATTATAATTTGAGTGACACGCAAATCTGCAGTATAAATGTTGCAGACAATGCCCAATTTCGATGATTTACATCTCTTCAGTCCAATTTGAATCTTGAACATTGAAACTCAAACTCATTTGACCCTTGACTTCACACGCATTAAATTGATAATTCAAGACCTGTATAGGCAGATTACATGCTTTTATACAAGAAAGGAGTAGGGACGGTAAAGGTCTTATTTGGCCTGAAAAATAAATTTGGTTGAATTAACCGAATTTTCTCAATTGAATGTTCTATGGGTATAGCTTTACAGTAAACAGCAACATTTCTCAAATATTGATGCTGGATTATTGAGTTTTGGAGGGTAGAAGAATGAACAAATTGAAAATTTTGTAGAAAAATTACAAATTTGACCAATTTTGACTACTTTTTCTGTTTTGGAAATATTGAGCACATGCAAGAACCACAACTATATTTGTATGAGAGGTTCAAATCATTTGTATAAATAAGTTGGTAAATTATTTAATTGGTTTTTGAATGTGATCGATATTTCCGGTAAGGAAAACTGTTCAGAAATCATCAAAATTCGGTACTTTTCTATGAAAAAGCTCAAAAGTAGCCTTTTCATGACGTCAGAACTATACACATTGTGACGTCATTGATTCTAACTTTTGTATTTTTTTTCTATAAATGGGATCTAAGCTTTGAAACGAACAAAGAAGAAAATCTTGTGGGGCAACTTAAAAATTCGATGAGATCATGGGCCAAATCACCCCCTTATCGCGCCTTGTCCTTTTAATCTTAATTACAAATCAACGGAAATTTTAGAAACGTGAAAGTTCCCGTTTTGTTCACATTTATTAGTTATACAATAAAATATAGCGAAAATAAACATTTGAATTCTATTTTGAAGGTATTTTATGTGCCCGATAAAGTGACATGGTAAACAAATTTATATTAAAAAGTATTTCATGCATTTAGAGTTTGAATATTTAGATGATTTTTTTTTTATTTTCACGGTGGAGGGGTTCTAAACACATGGTCAATCCTACCTTAATGGGTCGCCATACTTCAACACGTTTAGCTGTGCAACTTTGAAAGCTATAAAATAAAGCAAATATAGTCTCAATTTCATAAATGTTATACAGAAATTTAAAACACACAATATATCCCCTGTTTGACTTCTGTAGCTTTGACCTTTACCCGAACTATTTTTTGCATTCTTTTTTTTCTTTTTTTGATATGTTATTTCGGGACATAAACAAGGCAGTTGAATACCGAAGCAACAACGATACGATTTCATCAAAGTCCAGAGATGATGTAACTAAATATTCCAGATATTTCTGAGGTAGCTTATATTGTTAGATTTTTCCTTGCTATGTTTTCCAGATTGTTATATATTTGTTCAGCATTGAAACATCCCTCCTTGAATCTTCTGTAGTATAAGAGTAGTACATCCATTGTTTTCAGTGGAAGGTGTCAGTTAAGATCTGACCAGAAGTCTACAATTTTGCTTCGATGTAAATTTCTCTATATTTCTGTTTAAGGCACTCGGTGGATGTCTTTGGTAATTGATTTGGGCTCCTATTTCAATATTTATTTTGTGATCAGTACTTCTTTTTTACAACTTTTGGAATATGGCTTTCCATTTTATTTGATTCTACTGCTTCTGATCAGAGGTTCCTTCTTGAAACAAGTGTACAGTATATCGAAATTTACAGTGTATTATGCAACTTTGGTATTTTGGTATTTTTCTTTTCATTTCAAGATTTATGTTTAAAATTTTGCCATTATTTTTTAGGTGGTGTTTATCGATCATATTAATTTACATGAACTCTTGTTTAGACACTCCAAGTAGATTTCCTGGATCAGTAAAGATTCCATTTTGACTGATCGTTGACTGGTGAATGATTGCTGAATGATCGCTGAATCCAGAATTTTAACTGCTTACAGATAGTAAAAGTTACTGAGAACTATCGAATGCTACGACTCTCCACTATAGAGTCATGACAGATGATGTACAGAGTAAAAAAAAAATAATTATACACAGATGACTGATGACATATTTCCATTGACTGATGTAGGTAACATGAAATATCATCTGCGAAAAGAATCCCAGAGAAGGTTAATATAACTCGTAGTAAAGATCAAAAGTCATTGTAAATATATGTATATTATAGTTCTTAGTAATTATACAGAAAATTTGATTATAGCTTAGTAATTGTTTTGACATTTAAACTCTACTCAACAGATATAAAATTGCAAAAGAGTCAAAAAAGTTTCTATGGCAAATAAAGAAAATCCTTTCAAAACACTATACATATGGGAAACATAGGAATCAATCACTACTGAATGATATTTCAGAGATTGTATTGATTTAGCCCCAAATTATACGTATCAAATAATATTTTGCGAAATTTTCCAAAACCGTACATATTGCGACAATCGCAACAATCCAAATCATTTTGAAGCATTTGAAATATTGAAATTATTTGAATACATTATTACTAGGTAGTATTTTCAGAGATTATGTGGACATTTGACACTAAAAAAACTACTAATCAGATATTGTTTTACCAAAAGTTCAGATTTTTTTTTGTTCAAAAGGGCATTAAAAACAAAATTGGACGTAGTGATCTATAACTTTAAAAAAAAATGAGATTAATCTTTCGAAATAAGTTGTTATAAGTTACAGAACATGATATTGTTAATGGTACAGTTTTGTAAATATAGTGTCAACTGATCATTAATATACGTTTGGGCATTTTGAGCCGTTTATATGGTCTGGGGATACAAAAAAATATATTTCTTCCTTGCAAAAATGGCGAAAATGACGATATTTTGGCTAATTTCCTTTTACATAATCATCTTTGGTATTTTCCTCTACTTTTTGTAGCGCAATGATCAGTTGTGACACAGGGTAGAGAAATAACACCATTTAAAATAAGTCCAAATGTTATATTTTTATGTCAAATTGATAAAAAAAAATGTTTATTTTCGGAATTTTGAATATTTTCAATATTTCGACATATAAAGCTAAAATCATATAAATCTCAACATATATGTTTTAATTACCTATGAAATAATGTTTTATGATGTTATAATCAATTTAGACCAAATTATTTTAGTTCACAAATCACTACCCCGGAAAATTTGGAAAAATTCTATATATCCATACTTTAAGTGAAAAAAATATAATGATATAATAATATGTATAGATATTGTATTTAAATTTTATTCTATCTGACATGCATGAGACCTATTTAGTTGAATATAAATGCAAAAGTGAAAACTGCTCGGTGAGTGCCCTATTGTTCTTTAGATCTTGTGATCGTCTTCTACTAGTCTTTTTTTTTTTTGTCGTAAAATGATGACAGCGATTGCAGAAACACTTTGTTCATGTTTGTTGACGATCCCGCAAAAATGGATCAAAGAAAAAAGACATGATGGTAGCGTTGCTCAGCAAATAGGAATGAATTTCGTTCAAACCTATGGTAAGTGTCGTATTGAACTTGAATATGGAATGATGCCTTTCGTTGAAGCCCTCTTTGTGACTTCAAGATGAAGAACAACAATAAAAGCGTTGTTTCATTGCTTAGTTTTGCCATGTATTTGTAGAGATTTTGTTTCACTGGCATTCACTCCATGTCCCTTCGTTGTTTATATTAGGTTGTTCTATGCAAAAACGTGTACAGATTGGGAAGTTTCAGTTTTCTAAAATTTCTACTGATTTGTTGTACAGATATACATATCCTATAGGATGTATATATAAACCTAAAATATGGATGCTATATCAATATAGCATGCTTAGCTTTAAACAGATGAGATTTTCAAACGTTTGGACAATCTGCAGACTAACAAAATATAGAATTTTACACCCTTTCTTACGAATAAAATACAAATATCACGCTTCAAAGTTTTGTGATTAGTATGAAATGTGACTTAGTATAAAATATTTTACGAAAGGATATGGAGTAAATGAAAATGAGATCATAACACATATGTTAACTCCGACTGCAATAATTTTAATGAGCTGTATGGCCATTTCGGAAATTAATTCCTCATCAGCTGCACAAGAACCCAAACAAAGGAAACCCATAATTTCAAAAAATGTTTAAAATGCATAAAACTAAACGAAATCCGAATGATCAGTAATATCAAATATAGCTAAGGACAAAACTACGACGGAGGGAGTTAATCCTTAGGCTTTAGAATTTCCATAAATTTGGATAATAGAAATTGAACAAAGTGTACACATGAGATATTATCTCATGTACAAGTACACCATATTTAAGAAAAATAAAGAGCATACATCTCCACCACGGGGAATCGTTTTACCAACTCCACACTGCAATAAAAGACAATTCCTGTATTAAATATTTTACGAAAGGATATAGAGTAAATGAAAATGAGATCATAACACATATGTTAACTCCAATTGCAATAATTTTAATGAGCTGTATGGCCATTTCGGACATTAATTGCTCATCAGCAGCGCTAGAACCCAAAACAAAGGAAATCCATAATTTCAAAAAATGTTTAAAATGCATAAAACTAAACGAAGTCCGAATGATCAGTAATATCAAATATAGCTAAGGACAAAGCTACAATGGAAACATTAACTAAGCAGAGATACCTACATGAGTGCAAATTACATCCGCTGCAATTATTCATACAAAAAATTGCCAAAATGGAAATTTTCTGATTGTTGATTTTTCCAGATGTACGTTATTTCACATAAAGAAAAACATATATATCTCGAATTAGATAAAATAATGTCTATCTAAATCTTAGAGAGTACATTTTAACATCTTCATTTGGATATTCAAGAAATAATCTTTAATATTCAACAAATAAGCTCAAAATTGTCCTCAAAATTACAAAAATGTCTTTTCAGTAAGAAAAATTAAGCTTGCGATGAAGCATTTTTTTTCAAACATATATTCAAACACATTCTTGACGTAGTAATCTCCTATTTATAAAATTATTCCGATTAATCTGTTGAAGTAAGTCGGTATAAGCTGTAATGAAAGTATAAAATATGGGAGATTGTAGAATGTAATGGAGTTTTGTGAATATATAACGAATTAATCATTAGATAATTAATATAAGTTTGCGCATTTTACGCCTCTGAATTGTGTGTGATACAAAAAAAAGGATCTCTAACTTGCAAAAATTGTGAAAATGACGATTCTTTGGTTAATTTCCTTTTCGATCAGTAGATGTGGCATTTTCCTGAAATTTTTGTAACTATTCTATCAGTTGTGACACAAAGTTTAAAAAAATCCCCATTAAAATTCAAATATATTTATGTTTTATGTCAAAATTTTTGAAAAAAAAGGAATTTTTCGCTATTTTCAATATTTTCAATATTTCGATATTTAAATGTAAGGACAGTAAGAATCTAAATGTATGTCATTTAATGCCTTTGTATTTATGTGTAATAAAGTTCTAGCAACACATTAAGACCAAATCAATTAACTTTTGCTGTTAGGTTCACAAATGTCGAAATAAGCACCACTAGCCCTAAAAATTTGATTTTGGTTTAAATTTTAAAATATCTGACATTGAGGAGACCTATTAATTGAAATATGAATATTTAAGTGAGCTACATTTGGCCGCTCTATCCAAAAATGTGCACAAAATAAAAATGTCCAGTTTTCTAGAATTTCTACTGATTTGTTTTTTAGATTTATATTTCCTATAGAAGTCTTATTATAGTTTTTTAAATGTGTAGCCAGGCAATAGACCAGAATATTTTTCCGATGTAATGGAAACAGCTGAGTGTTCTGTTGCCCGTACCAAACATACGGAAGCGTATATTCGTCTCTGCTTATTATTAATTTCGCCTTAACTTTGTGTTATTTTTTTAGGAAAAAATGCTTTATATGGTGATAATTAAGGGTTATTAAGTAATGATTATGTCATCATTAATTGTAATCTTGTTAAATAATTTTTGAATTGTGGTTTATATTTAGCTCAATTTAATTTAAATGTTGATAATTATTATAATTGGACCGGTCATTTAATTATTTATACTTATTCCTTATAAATAGTAGCAGATATTATTTAGAAAACAGTTACTGCTTTATAAGATCATATCCCGTTATTAATTAATATTATTTAATGAATTATAACGTATAGATGGCAACATTTTTTGGTAATTTAATCAAACGCGTTGGAGTTTTTGAATGGGGGCTGGGAGATTTCTTTACAAAAGAAAATAAATAAAAATATGTGTGTTACTCATGTGCTTTTTTTCGACTGATCCCTCTGCAGCAGCAATAAACCACCGTTGAATTCCCGAGATGAGCACGCGAGCAGCAAAAATGAGCAGAGAAATGAGCAGCGTGAGCAGCGAAATGAGCAAATGATAAAAACACTGCTGAATCCTCGAGACGAGTACGCGAACAGCGAAAATAAGCAAGTGAACAGGGAAATGAGCAGCATGAGCAGCGACATGAACAAGTGAGCATATTCGTAAGCAACGAATTTGGTGCTTTTTCCACCACAACATTTCAAAACCACTGCCACCAACATTTTCCACCATTTAATTCCCGCTATGAGCATGCGAGCAGAGCAGCGAAAATTGGCAAGTGAGCAGAGAAATAAACAGCGTGCGCAGCGATATGAGCACGTGAGCATACTCAGAAACAGCGGTATTACCACTTTCACCACCGCACCCACTGCAGCAGCAGAATTTTCCGAGATGAGCACGCGAGCAGTGAAATGGGCACGTTAGCGGTCAAGTGAGAAGCGACATTCACCAATCTTCTCTGACCGTACAAATGTATATAAAGCCTTGTTCGTTGATAGATCAATTTTATTTCTGGAGTTTAAGTCCACTACACTGAATGTTGATTTCTTCTGCCTAAACCATGGACCCCGCATTACTATCATACGATAATGGATATCACTTTATTTATGTCTTCAATCGATTCAGATGGTTAAAAATACCACGAAGCATATAGTATTTGACATCGGGAAAATGGTTATTTGGGCCTAAATTTTGGACCTAATAACACCCATATTGTAAGCGATAGGACTTTGTTAATGTCACCATTCGTTTTAGGAGCATAAAGTTACCTCGATTACATATATTGGATATGGTTTGTTTCCATTGATTTATTCACTTTTTGACCTTTTGGGCCTTTTAGGGCTTGCTTTATATTGCAACATTTATAAAGTCCTATTAAGCTTTGGCATGTCGCTGCTCACTTGATCATTCACTGGTCACGTGCTCATTTCGCTGCTCGCATGCTAATCTGGGAATTGCTGCAGCGGGAGCGCTGGTGAAAGTGATAATTCTGTTGTTTGTGAATATGATCACGTGCTCATTTCGGGACTTCGGCGGTGGATTATTACTGCTGTGGTATGTGCGATGGCTAAAAAGATATCAGAAAAGTAACACACACATTTTTATTTATCTATTTAAGGAATCTGACAGCCCCATTCCAAAACTCCAACCCACTTGATTAAATTTGTAATGAATATTACCATCTATACGTTATAAAGTAAGTGAGAACCGAACTGTCAATCAAAAGAACGAACAATCCATGGATAATGGCAAAATCAGACACACTTGGAAACAAGGACACCACTTGAGTACGGGACAAAAACGAAAAATAAAGACACACATCCAGATGAGCAACACAAACCCAATAAAAAACCATGGGTGAGATCAGGTGTACCGGTAGATTAAGCATCTCCTACTTCTTATTAAACGCCCGCCGTGTTTAACATGTCAACTCCGGTATAAAGTCGAATCCGACGGATTATAAGTCATTTAACAAGGTTAGGGTTAGGCTTGACCCTAACCCTAACGGAATATGATCTTATAAAGCAGTAAATGTTTGCTAAATAACATTTGCTTAACATTTATAAGGAATAGATATAATTAATTCAATGACCGTTACAATTACAATAATTATTATTAACATTTTAATTAAATTGAGCTAAATATTATAATCCACAATTCAAAGAAAATTTAACCAAGTTTTTAATGACATAATAACTACTTAATAATTCTTAATTATTATAGTCTTAATAAATGGGTATTTCTATAATGGCCCTGTTATGTGTAATGGCCTGCGGATAGCTGTAATGGCACGAGGCAACGCCATTATAACAGACCGAGGACACATAACAGGGTCAATTTCTTAAACTTTTATTAACCAGATAAATGATCTTAAATAGATTTATAAGTGAATGTAAATGGATATAAAATAAATAAATAAAACAACTTCGGAAAAGTCGTTTTTGGAATCACATATCTGAAGCAAAAAAGTTGTAATATAAGACTTTACCTTGCTTAAGTACAAAAAAACTTTATTTTAAAAAATCAAGGAAACCCTTGTGATAGGATGAGTAAAACGAGAGGTCACAAGAAGGGCAAATATCTGAGACAAAAAAGTTTCTCCACACAGCTGTATTAAGTTTTACCCCAATGGACAACAAAAAACTTTAAAAAAAGGAAAAAATACATTTTTATGGATCCCATATGATGAGATAATTAAAATGAGTGGTCACAAGTAGGCTTTAATGATTGAAACAAAAAAAAAAACAAAAACAAAAACAAAAAAATTCTCCATACAGCTGGATTAGGATTTACCGCTGAAGTATATGTGTTTTTTTTAAAAAAAATCAAGAAAAGATGTACATTTCGGATCCATTATGATGAGATGATTATAATGAGTGGTCACAAGCAGTGTCAAATATTTGAAACAAAAAAAATTTTCTCCATACAGCTGCATTAGGGTTTACCGCTGAAGTATAAAAAGGAATATGGTCTATTTCATGTACATAAAACTACATCGGGTACAATTGATAAAAGTAAATAGTGGTATGAACTGAAAGCAGTTTCTTTAAATCCCATAATAAACTTCTGTGTCACGTGATCAATAATGGGTCTGTAATAATGCCCTGTTTTCTGGCTGTAATGGCCCTGCTTTGGATCTCGTAATAACAGGCTGTGAAAATTTCTCCCTGATAACAAATAGACAATTTCTATCATATGGTAATTAGCTGGTTAATAATACCATACAAAGCATTTATTCATAAAAAGATAACATGAAGTTGAGGCGAAATTAATAATAAGGAGAGACAAATATACGCTTCCGTACCACCGGCTGAATGGTTTTAATCATTTTGAGCTAGTGTCTGACTACACATTAAATAACCGTTTTATTACCTAATCTGCACAAGAGAAAAATGGCCGGCTGCAAAACTCAATTTTACTGTAAATTATTTTACTTATATTATTATTCTGATACACAAATTATCATCGGCAGCAAAAATGCTTAGTAAATCCGAAGAAATATATTTCGATTTTTATAAAATTAATATTTAAAATGTCTACAAATGTGGAAAATGATGAAAATCCTTTCATGTTGGATAGTGTTGTAGAATTCTTGAATATTTATTTGCTTTATCAAAACCATAGTAATTATCTCGTCAGTCAGAAACCTGGGTGAATGTTATGTTCAATGTGTCTTGTGGCATTTCCTTCGTCAATTTGAGTCTTATTTAAAAGAACTTTATATTCCTAAATAATGCATAGATAAACTAAAAATTTTGATGTTATATTGTTATCGCATGCCTTACATATAACAAGAGTACATTTTTACATTTGAGATTTGGACAAAACTGTAGACTTAACAAATGCAAAATATTAACCCTTTTCTTACATATGAAACACTGCTTATCTAATTTAATTTCACTTCAATGATTTGTATGCAATGTGATTGGTTTTTACAATTAAATCAACACAAATACCTTCATAATTACAAATAACATCATGCCTTGGGTCGTTCCGGCAATTATTTATACAAAAAAAGGGAGCAAAATGGGAATTTCCGATTTTTTATTTTCCCGGATGTTAGTTATTTCACAATAAGAAAACGGATTATTTGTCAGAGCAGAAAAAACATTGTTTATTTAAACTTTTCGTAGAATGCATTTCCAGTTGCATTTGGGTATAAACGTAATAATCTGAACCTAAAAGTAACTTTTGACGTTGTTATTTCTTCTTAACAAAATAACTACGATTATTCTTTTGAAGTTAGCCGGTTGAAGAAAAATGATATTGATAATGGTATGAAGGAAAAAACGAGTTTTTGAGATTCTAGTGTTTGAGTGTTACTGAATATAATTCGAAAGGATCATCAAACATTTTATACCGATAATCATAAAGATATCATTATGATCATAATTAATAATAGTTCACTATTATTATGACAAATCCGTATTAAATTAAATATTGTATACCTTTGAACGTATCATAAAAACAATTAAATCATTAAAGAATGATGTGTATATTGACTTTATTTTGATAACTGTTCAGCTTTTCGATGTACTTCCTTTTTTATGAAAAAAATAAATTGTACAAGTAATCCTCTAATACCAACTTTATCATTCAATACACAGTTTTTAGTAACTAGAAGGTTTATTAATTTCTGATAAAATTTAAACAAGTCCAAAATTTATCTATAATATTGTCTTATTTGGAATGCTTTTTTTAATTGACATTTGATAAAAATGATTTTAAAACTACATATAGGTGGACATTTTTTGAGTTAGTTAATTTTACAATACATAAATGAATATTCTGCCTCCCAATGCTAAAAATGTATCCCGTGTCGTTCATACAGTACTGTGCAACGTAGCCCTTACTGTTTGACGAAACTGAAACGGATTGCTGACGGGAACGTGACGGGACGAGACGGGACGAATCGTTTCACTTCCATACCAGTTCATGTTAAAGTACTCGTCATTTGACGAATACAATTTGTCAAATAACGAGAAAGGACTCGTCATTTAATGATATGCAATATAATTAATACGTTAATAGATAATTAAAATTTTTCGATGAAACAAAGCGATTTCAATCGTGATACCCTTTTTTTCATAAAATTTACAATGACAATTACTGGAAACAGTCAAATTTTTTAATTTGATGAAAAAAGAAACTCATGAATCCAAAAAATCAGTAGTTAAATCTCCTTTATTTTCCCAAAAAAAAAAAAAAATTCCACGAAGATAAAAAAAAAATTGAAATTAAACAAATTAAAATTAAACAATAAGTTTTGTTATTGCAAACGGACTGGTCAAAGGAAAACTTTCCTTTTCAATATTATTTTTGTTCAGAATTCTATGGAAATGAAAAATTTTGATAGAAAACCAGCTGTCAATTTTCACTTAAGTATTTACAAATGTGCCCTCAGTGCTAAAACTTTCCTTGAACACAATACTTTGTTTAAAATTCCGTTGAAATAAAATATATTAATGATAAAAAAATCACTTAGAAATCTTTATTTGTTCATTTCAAATACACTAGTCAGTGCAAATCTTTCATTTTACACAATATTTTGTTGAAAATTCCATGAAAATGAAGAAAAAAATTTCTTAAAAACCTGAATTTAAGTCATTTCAAAAGTCCAGGTCAGTGCAAAACTTTAATATTATTTTTGCTGAAAATTCCATAAAAATAGTAAAAACAATGATACAAATCCCTTGTTAATCCTCATTTTAGCCTTAAAATTTGATGAAAATGAAAAAAAAATAATAAAAGATCAATTAGATATCTTCACTTTAGTCATTAAATGTACAGCCCAGTGCCAAACTTTCCTTTTTCATATTATTTTGTAAAAAAATCAATAAATTAAAAGAAAATTAATAAAAAAATAATTTTTAAATATTCATTTTAGTTATTACAAATACACCGGTCAGTGCGTAACTTTGCTTTCATACATTATTTTGTTTAAAATTCCATGAAAATGAAAAGTTTCAATAAAAGACCACTTGCAAATCTTATAGTCATTACCAATATACCGGTCAGTGCAAAACTTTCCTTTTACACAATATTTTGGTGAAAATGCGATGACAATGAAAAAAAATTGATAAAAAAAAATCACTTGAAAATCTTCATTTAAGTCATAACAAATACAACTGTTAGTGCGAAACTTTCCTTTAAGACATTCCTTTGATGAAAATTCCATGAAAATGAAAAAATCGTGATACAAGATCATTAAGAAAATGTTTACTTTAATCATTACAAATGTATCGGTTAGGTTGAAACTGTCCTTTAACATATTAATTTATTCAAAATTTCTATAAACTTAAAAAGTTTATTACAAGATCACTTGTATATCTTCATTTTAGTCATTACTGAGGTACTGGTCAGTAAGAAACTTTCTTTTCACATTTTTTTTGTTAAAAAATCCATGAAATGTAAAATTTGGTTTAAAAAATACTTATAAATTTATAATTCATGAAGTCATTTTAAATGCACAGATCAGTGCAAAAGTTTCCCTTTACACATTATTTTATCTTTAAAATCCATTAAAATGGAGAAATAACACCCGCCAATGGAGCAGTTCTTTCCAAACTTTATTTTATTAAAACTCTGTGAAAATGAAAAATAAAATTATGATAGAATATTTATTTATTAATAGCAGATAAAAAGGATTGATCTTTTGCGATGATGTGTTGATGATGTAAGTGAAACGAATCTATAATTCGCAAATATTTTTACCCGAGATATCAAGTGATATATGGAAGAATTGATCTCGCTTAAACATTCATATTTTACTAAATAGGTCTCCGTGCGTTAGGTACTGTTAAAGCATGACTATTTAGAATTTTTTCTAATTTGTAGGGGAAGTAGTGCTTATTTAGACATTTGATTAAAAAACAGAGATGTAAACAAATTATTATGGTTTCAGTTTGCATTGAAGGTTCGGTTCTCAATTATTTTTTGCGATAACATCATAAAACATTATTATCGATTATTAGTATTATCATTATTATCGTTCAATAAATTTAAATGTCGAGAAATTGAAAATAGTCTATATAGCGAAAGTAACCAGTTCTTTTTTCAAAACTTTCGACATAAAAAAATCTCATTGGACTTAAATGGATTTATTTTTTTTAACTTTGTGTCACAACTCATTAGTTAAGTACAAAAGTACAGAAACAATACTATAGTTGTTGATCTAAAAAGCATTAGCCAAAAATCGTCATTTTCACCATTTTTGCCAGATATACATTTTTCTATATTCCCACACAATTCAGAGGGTATGAAATGCCAACATTTATATTAATGATATGACGATTTATTCGAAATACATTCACAAAACTCTTTCAAATTCTAGAATCTCAAAACTGGAATTTTTAATGTTATCATTACAAATATCTTTTTTTTTTTCAATTCATAACGACTAATCTCAAAAGTTTAATCGCAATTATTTACTAAATAGGAGATTACAACATCCAAAAATAGTTTAATGTATGTCTGAGCTAATATTGCTTCATCAGAAAAGTATTTAGTCATTTCTTACATAAAAACGGTATTTTTTTTTGTATTTTGGAGAACAATTTAGAGGTTATTTGTTGAATATCAAAGATTATTTCGTGAATTATCCAAACTTAAATGAAAATGTATTCTCTGAAAGATTTAAATAAACATTTTTTTTTCTGATCCTAGACATAATTTCGTTTTCTTCTTACGAAATAACGTAAACCTTGGAAAATCAAAAATATAAAATAAGAAATATTTTCCTTATTTGTATTTGTAATTGCCGAAACCCCCCAAGACAGGACGTTATTTCTACTCATGTATTTTTTGTGTTTAATTAAAGGTAAAAATATGTCACATTTCATACTAATCACAAAAAGTAGCTTTTGGAGTGAGATAAAATTAAAGGCACCGGTCATTGCAAAATTTTCCCTTTAAACATTATTTTTTAAACTCCATTAAAATGGAGAAATAAGATCCGCCAATTGAGCAGGTCCTTTCAAGCTTTATTTTATTAAAAAAAACTCCATCAAAATGAAAGAAAATATCTGATAAAATATTGATTTATTTATAGCTGCAAAAGGATTGATCTCTTGCGATGATGTGTTGAAAATAATCTATCATTCGCAATTTTTTTTACCTGAGATATCACGTGATATATGAAAGAATCTGGACAACAGTTGGACGAATGGGCTTCACGTCATCCGTTACGTTTCTCGTCAATTGACGGATTGGACGAATAAGAAGTCGTCACGTCAATTACCTTGTCGCTGACTGACCGCTCACCGATCCCTGACGAACGGATGACGGCTGCTTGATCTTTTTTTTTCTGTAAGGGCTTCGTTGCACAGTACAGTATGAAACAATACTTGAAATTATTGGTATTTTTAAATGCATATATTCCGCCAAAGGATCAGTTACATATCAATTATTTGAAGCATTTGTAATTATATATGATCGGTGAAGTTTGCATGATCTCAGACTTACCCGATCCTCTTCTTTCCATTGTGATTTGAAAAAAGAACTTCATTTCATTTGATTAGTGTTAATCGGCAAGGCGACATGGTTTCAATGCAAGAAAAGTCAATATTTAGACATCTTTGAAAGTTTACCAAGTAAAAATGTGGATACATAGAATTCAAATGGTACCTACCAGAAAAGTACTAGCTATTCTTCTTGTAAAGAAAAAAAATGTGAGATCAGGCTTTCTCAAGATAATGGCATGATGTATAATACGGCAATATGGCAGTATGGTTGCTAGCAAGCAATTTGATTAATCAAATTAATAATGATACCTCGGGATTAACTTGCAAAGTACAAGGTGAAAGATAACATTCGATTCTAGTAGAGCATATTTCCTTTTGGTGACGTAGCAACATTCAAAGTTTAAAATTAATATTCGAAATCGTATACAAAAAGTCCAGACAGCAAACTGTGATATAAAATTATCAGAATTCCGCTGAAGTCAATTGCAAGTCAGTTTCAACGGCAAAGTTTATTCCTAATTTGTGATGCATTACATTGATAATATGTACCCACATACAAAGCATGTCAAACTATGTGTCATAAGAAGATCCTTGAATAACAGAAAAACAAATGGAAGCCCCCTTTTCAAACGGTTTTGGTATATGGACTTTTGGTTTGATCTGCACTGATACGACATAAGTTGTCGAAATGCGCATATGCAGAAAACAAATAAACAATAATTTCAGTATTTTGTTATTACCACTCGGCCGTCACTGACATCACTTAGTATCTTTTAAAAATGGTTAGGAGAGGTGACTTAATACCGAAGTTATTGTGAATTTGGTTTCTGCATATGTATGGCACGCGAAAGTCACACAAATTCGAGAAGTATAGTATCTCGTCGAGATACCGGGTTTCTCGGTCGAGATACCAGGTTTCTCGCTAAAAAATCCATCATCTCTATCGAGATAGAAGGTATCTCGACAAGATACTAGGTTTCTCGTTTTTGATACTAAGTTTCTCGCCAAAAACCTTCATTTCCGATCGAGATCGAGAGTTGTGTTAAATGCAAGATTTTCTATCTCGATTGTTATACTGAAATTTTGTGGAGATTCTCAGTTTCTTGCTTCAAACCCTTAATCTCGAAGTGCGGGAATTAAATCTCGTGTTGAGAAGAAATCTCGAGATTATTGTTTGGATCACGAGATTTCAATCCTGATCGTGATTGGTTTAAATCAATTATTACATCTCGCCGAAAATCTCGTAAGAAACGAACTCTCGACCGAGATGAAATGCTTCACACGAGATTTTCATCTCTTGTTGTGATTGGTTAAAATTAACTAATAAATCTCAGTGAAAAATATACAATCTCGATCGAGATAAAGGGTTTTACGCCAATTTTTATGCCAAGTTTAGAGCTTGGTTTACTAGGTTTCTCGCGCAAGATACATGTACTAAGCTTGTACTTACTAATTTAAGTTCAAAATAATGATTTTTTACCCATACACATTAAATTAAGTCTATACTGACCATACCAGACTGATTAGATTTAGTCCATATTGACCAAATAGTGTATAAAATAAAGGAATTTATATACCAAGCAAATTTAATTCAGCCAATATTTACCAAATAGATATTAATTAAGTTAAAAATAAGTGTACCCCGAAAATTTAATTTAGTCAATTTTTACCAAACAAAGCTTTAAAAAGGGAATTTATGTACTCAGCATACTTATTTTAGTCAACTTTTACAAAATTCATGTACCCGGTATTTTCATTTTAGTTATTTTTTCTCAAATTAAGCTTAAAATAAAGGAATATATGTACCCGGCATATTTATGTTAGTCAATTTTTACCAAACAAAGCTTAAAATAAAAGAATCTATGTACCCGACATATTTATCTTAGTCAATTAATACCCAAGCCGAAAATAAGGCAATTTATGTACTCAGTATATTTATTTTAGTCATTTTTTACCAAACAAAGCTCAAAATAATGGCATTTATGTACCCGGCATATCTATTTAGTCAATTTTTACTAAGGTAAGCTTAAAATAAGGGAATTCATGTACTCGGCATATTTATGTGTCATTTTGTACCTATCAAAGCTTTAAATAAGGGAAATTATGTACCCAGCATATTTTTTAGTCAATTTTTACCAAATTCATGTACCAAATATATTTACTTTTGCCAATTTTAACCAAATTAAGCTTAAAAATAAAAAAAAAAATACCAAAGTTGCAAAAATGAACAGTAAATTTAGTTATGCTGTACAGGTGTTCCAAGGAGTGACCTCTCATCATAAAATACCGGTATTTATGTTATCGGCATATTCATTCTAGTCAATTTATAACAAACAAAGCTGAAAATAAGGGCATTCATGTACCCCGCATATTTATTTTAGTCAATTTTTACCAAACAAAACTTAAAATAAGGGCATTTATGTACTCAGCATATTTATGCTAGTGAATTTTTACCAAAGTAAGTTTAAAAGGAATTCATGTTCCCGGCATCTTTATTTTAGTTAATTTTTACCAATCAAAACTTAAAATAAGGGAAATTATGTACCAAACATAATTTTTAGTCATTTTTCTACCAAACAGAGCTGAAAATAAAGAAATGTATGTACCTGGCATATAAATTTTAGTCATTTTTTTCGAAAGACAGCTTAAAATAAGGGAATTTAGGTACCCTGCATATCAATTTTAGTCAATTTATACCAAGCAAAGCTGAAAATAAGGGCATTTATGTACCCGGCATATTTATTATGGTCAATTTGTACCAAATAAATGTTTAAATAAGGCAATTTATGTACCCTGCATAATTATTTTAGTCAAGTTACACCAAACAAAGCTGAAAATAAGGCATTTATGTACCCCGCATACCTATTTAAGTCAATTTGTACCAAATCAAGCTTAAAATAAGGGAATTTATGTACTCGCATATTTATTTTAGTCAATTTTTAACAAAGCTTAAAAAAAAATGAAATTTATGTACCTGGCATATCTATTTTAGTTATTTTTTACCAAAGTAAGCTTAAAATAAAGGAATTTGTGCACCTTGGATATTTTTTTTAGTAAAATTATACCAAAAAAAGCTGAAAATAAGGGCATTTATGTATCCGACATATTGATTTCAGCCATTTTTTACCGAATAAAGCTGAAATAGGGGAATTAATGTAACCGGCATATTTATTTTAGTCAATTTATACCAAACAAAGCTGAAAATAAGGGAATTTATGTACCCCGCATATTGATTTTTGTCAATTTTTACCAAAGTCGTGTACCCGGTATATTTATTTTAGTCAATTTATACCAAACAAAGCTGAAGATAAGGAAATTTATGTACCCTGCATATTTGTTTTAGTGAATTTTTACCAAACAAAGCTTAAAATAAGGCAATTTGTGTACCGGGCAAGTCTGTTTTAGTCAATTTATACCAAACAAAGCTAAAAAAAGGGAATGTTTGTACCAGGCATATTTACTTTCGTCATTTTTTACCTAACAAAGATGAAAAAAAGGAAATTTATGTACCCAGCATATTTTTTTGTCATTTTTTTTTACCAAGCAAAGCTGAAAATAAAGAAATGTATGTACCCGGCATATTGATTTTAGTCAATTTTAACCAAATTTAACTTACAATAAAGGAATTTATATACCGGCATATGTATTTTAGTCAATTTATACCAAACAAAGCTGAAAATAAGGGAATCTATGTACCCCGCAGACTTATTTTAGTCAATGTTTACCAAATTCATGTACCCGGCATTTTTATTATAGTCAATTTTTACCAAATTCATGTACCTGCTTATTTAGTCAATTTTTACCAAACTTAGCGTGAAATAAACAAATGTATGCACCCTGCATATTTGATTTAGTCAATTTTTAAGAAACAAAGCTTGAAATAAGGGAATTTATTTACCGGGAATATCAATTTAAACGATTTTTCCCAAAGTAAGCTTAAAATAACGGAAATCTTTATTTTAGGCAATTTATACCAAGCAAAGCTGAAAATAAGGGAATCTATGTACCCCGCATTTTTTTGGTCATTTTTTACCAAATAAAGCTTAAAATAAGGAAATTGATGTACCCTACATATCTATTTTATTTTAGTTATACCAAGCAAGCTGAAAATAAGGGCATTTATGTGCCCCGCACACTTATTTTAGTCGATTTTTATCAAATTCATTTACCTGCATGTTTATTTTAGTCAATTTTTACCAAATTTAGCTTAAAATAAAGGAATTTATGTACCCTCTATATTTATTTAAGTCAATTTTTAACAAACGAAGATTAAAATTACGGAATTTATGTACCCGGCATATGTATTTAGTCAATTTTTACCAAATTCATGTACCACGCATATTTACTTTAGTCATTTTTTACCAAACAAAATGGAAAATAAGAAAATTTATGTACCCGGCATATTGATTTTAGTCAATTTTAACAAAAGTAAGCTTAAAATAAGGGAATTTTTGTACCCGGCATATTTTTTTAGTCAATTTATTCCAAACAAAGCTGAAAATAAGGGAACGTATGTACCCCGCATACATATTTTAGTCAATTTTTAACAAATTCATACACCCGGCGTATTTATTTTAGGCATTTTGTACCAAACTAAGCCTAAAATAAACAAGTTTATGTACCCTGCATATTTATTTTAGTCAATTTTTAACAAACAAAGCTTAAAACAAGGGAATTTATTTACCCGGCATATTTATTTAGTCATTTTTCCCTAAGTTAGATTAAAATAAGGGAATTCATGTACCCGGCATATTTATTTTAGTCCGTTTATACCTAACAAATCAGAAAATGGGGGAATTTATGTACCCCGAATATTTTTTTGTCTATTTTTACCAAATAAAGCTTAAAATAAGAGAATTTATGTACCCGACGTATCTATTTTAGTTTAATTGAACCAAGCAAGCTGAAAATAAAGGCATTTATGTACCCGGCATATTTATTTTGGCAAATTTATACCAAACAAAGCTGAAAATAAGGAGATTTATGTACCCGGCATATTGATTTTAGTTAATTTTAACCAAAGTAAGCTTTAAATAAAGGAATTTTTGTGCCCGGCATATTTATTTTCGTCAATTTATACCAAACAAAGCTTAAAATAAACAAATTTATGTACCCTGTATATTTATTTTAGTCAATTTTTAACAAACAAAGCTTAAAATAAATGGATTTATTTACCCTGCTATTTATGTAGTAATGGAGTAGAGCCATGAGGGGCAAAGATCGGTCTATTATCAGATCTTGACAGTATTTGTGTTTTTATAGAGGACACTATTATTTACACAAAAATTACTTCAATATTCAAAATAAACATACTTTGTAGCCATGGCAACGACTATTTTATAATTTGCATCTACACCTTGAATTATCTTCTTTCCATTTAATTCAACTGCTATAAAACTACATACATCGAATATATTGCTACATACAATGCATTTCATTTGTTTCGACCATAAATGACACATCTTTATTTTATTGGTTCTCTCGTTGCCATAGTAACTGCTATTATTACCCCAAAAGGTATAGAATGCTTATTAAAGAAGTTATTTCATAAATATTTTCTCGCAAAACATGCATGCTGATTGACTAAAAATGGGTAAAATGTTTACAAATGATTTAATAGCAAGTTGAGTGGTAGAATTCTTGGCGATTGTCATAATGTTGCTATAGCAACGGGCATTCTTGTAAAAAAAAAAAAACGTATTTTTTGCATTCAAAGTGCTGACAAGTTAAAGAGTTATCTCTTAAATCCAGCATGCCGAATAACCAAAGTGGATCAAAAAGTTTACTTACACTTTGGTCTAGTAAGTCAATTCCGATACAACTATTGTACCGTAACCATAGCAACGAGCAATGGTGTGTCAAACCCCTTTGTGTATTCCATATGTTCTTAATGCATGTACAAAATTATGTGCAAAGGTAGAATAATAAAAGAGTAGACAGAAATGTCAGAAACTTTCACATTTAAGTTAAAATCCAGTTCAAACATAAATATGATGTTAGACCACGTATACGCATTATGATCAAAAACTTGGACAATACATTTAAGTGTAGTGAATGCAAATGGCAATCAAGAAAAAAATGTCTCAGCTCAAAGGAAAGCAACCAAACTTTGTAATAAAAAAAGTTCTATACCAAAAGAACAAGGTAATGCCACAAAGGATGTAAGAGAAACGGATGTGTCACTTTTCCACCTGCAAACACTTTCAGTATTTTGATTTCGGTCCTGGTACGAAAAACCAATTTTATTTGGAAACATTCAATATATATACATGTATATTTATATACCTTTTTTGTTAATTATGTTTAAAACTAATGAGAATCTTTCTGGTGCAAATCTCTATACTCCGCTAACTTTGGCTACCCATTGGTCAATAGTTCTCTGTAAACCAATACACACTCAGAAATAATGATAATTATAAAATGTAAATCAATATGCAGACTAAAAGTTACCGAAAAATCTTTCATGCCGTCTAGTGTAAACTTTTAAACCTTTGGAATAACTAAAGCCATGAAAGCTGAAGATATTGTTTACTTTCGTTGCTAAAGCAAATCTTCAAATCAGTTTTGATTTCAGCACAAAATAATTATAATGAGGATGACAGAAAACTAAATATACTTCACGCCAGATGGAGACATTAATGTAGTGTTCTGAAAACCACCATGGCAACCATTTATATTTCAAACTACCACTACCAACATTGCCCCTGTGGTGATCCTTCTAAGATGTCAACTGTTTTCAGATTCAAAGACGTGAACATTAGTAATGACAATCTGAGTGATAAAACGAATTGAATATTTTAGTAGACATGCATACTTTCATATGATGTATGCTAGCTTTTATATCCATCTATACTCTTTTTATACCTCCGCCTTAAAAGAACAATGAACTTCAAAATTGACTATTGCTATATATATAGATTGGGAAACAGTTACGATTGTCATCAAATATTATACATTTAGTTTTCCTCTACATTTTGGATACATTTGCAATTGTTCATGAAAACCATACAAAATATCGAATTTTAAATACTGCATCAAACATTGTAAAAATCTGGCTTTAATTCGTAAAGTTATGTATAAATGGTTTTCGTAGGAGCTGGTTTATAGTTAAAGGTATGCTTAAATCAGAATTCAGATCTTCTAGATGTATTTTATAGTCTCTAATCCTCTGATATTAATGCCCCTACATTGGTTTGGTTTAGGTATCTTATTTTTATGATTGACATTGCTTAATCTGAACAAGGCCTTATCAATTGATTCTATGGCTGACACTAGTGAACGCATAGATTTATAACAAAAACCCTCTTTAAAAATTAAAACTACACGACAAAGAATTTTTTGAAATCGATAAACAAATGATACATTATTTTGGACATTTTGTCATGTTGCATCAATTTGAAATACGGCTTAAAATCCGCATTTCGGAGATTAAATTTATACCAAACCATGTCACCTACTTTTCTGGAAACTGATGAGAATGAACATAAAGTATAAAACCCGAAAAACTTGAACGATGATTAACAGAATGACAAAAAACTTGAGACAAAAATGAAAGACACAATATACTAGAAATTGGTAGTCGGAAAATGCTCGCGGTTTCGGCTCTTGCTGGAAATTATACTGCCGCGTGAAAAAAAAAACAGTATCTTACCCACTATTTCTCTGTTTCTTGATTTTTAGCTGTCGACAGTATATCCGTTAGAAACCAGTAATGACAAAGTATCTTCAGAATCGGTCTAGCGGATTTGTAGAAACATCAAGACGAGAATGCACAAGTTGAAAATGATGCACTTAAACATTATCATGTTGTATTTTTTTTCAAGTGTGAAAAATAAAACAGCCAAATTTAAGGCATATTTAATACGGCATTTCATTTACTTCGGAATTAACAATTTTGGGCAGTATATCATTGCGGTTTTAGACAGTTGTGTTGTTTCAGTCTATCCAGCAGTGGTTAGTGCAAACGCCTAGAAAGATACAGATTTTTTTTCTAGACATTCCATATATTCCAATCTACTCTGATCCGGTAACTGACAATTAATACTAACTGGAACTTATGCAGGTTGTGCATTTTTTCGCCCGTAATAGACCTCATACATTTTTGTATTAGTAAAGGTTAGATTCCATTTGCCTTTGAATATGTAATCTGTATTTTATTCATTCAGTCTCGGAATTTCTTCATACATAAGCTCGGTTTGTTCCCATTTCGCATAACCCAATTTGATTTGTTAAACACACGGTCACTCGAAATTATATTATGTACAAAAGTGTATACATGTAGTTTAATATAGCTACACTAAAAATATAATTGCATGGAAAAGCGTGACAAAATGTCTCCATATTACCATATACAGTATTAGAAAAATGCACTAAGTTGGTAAACAGGACAAATGAAAACAGGAGACAAGTGTAATTCATTACACTCCTACCTTAGAGCAGGAGTATACATAAAACGCAGATTGATTTTTTTAAAAACCGCATTTTAGACATGAATTTCATTCAATCATTTTTGAAGAAATAAACACTTCTTTTTAGATGCAATCAATCTGGAGTTTTCGGTTAAACGACTAATACAATGTTCAAAAATTTACTTTCTTGTGTGTTCCGCCGTTCATGGAAGTTGCAAAAAGTTAAATTTTCGAAGTGGCCGCAGCCCTCGACCAAAATATAATCATTTGAATTTACTTTTATTATTGTTTTTCCATTCATTGAAGATAAAAATATTTTGGTCGAAGGGTGCGGCCAAACTGAAATTTGAGAAAATATGTTGGAAATATACCGATTTTTCTCAAAATCTCCATACTTGCGTAAACGGCAAACGTCAAAACCCATTATGACGTCATCGAAATGCGAGAAGGAAACACATACGAAACGTTCGATACATATGGATGGAAATGGTGACCTATTAACATTAATATGTGACAATTAAATTTTGGTCAAAATCCTGGGCCATTTTTGGTCCTTAGTGGCTCTACTCCTTTATACCAAACAAAGCTGAAAATAAGGGAATTTATATGCCTCGCATACTTATTTTAGTCGATTTTTACCAAATTCATCTACTCCGCATGTTTATTTTAGTATTTTTTTACGAAATTAAGCTTAAAAAAGGAATTTATGTACCCTCCATATTTATTTTAGTCAGTTTATACCAAACAAAGCTGAAAATATGGGCATTTATGTATCCGGCATATTTATTTTAGTAAATTTATACCAAACAAAGCTGAAAATTAGCAAATTTATGTGCCCCGCATACTTATTTTAGTCGATTTTTACCAAATTCATATACCCCGCATGTTTATTTTAGTCATTTTTTACAAAATTAAGCTTAAAATAATGGAATTTATGTACCCTCCATATTTATTTTAGTCAATTTTTAACAAAGATTAAAATTACGGAATTTATGTACCCGGCATATTTATTCAGTCAATTGTTTCCAAATTCATTTACCACACATATTTACTTTAGTCATTTTCTACCAAACAAAGCTTAGAATAAGAAATGGGGTATGGACTATACGGGCCAAATTTGGCCCCATCTCAAATGTTCATATTTTTTTCAGAGAATTATCTATACGATGTCCTCTTCATGTTTATGTAACTTTTTAATATTTATCACTTCACATTTCTCCAGCAAACATCGTTGAAAAGAAAGACAAAACCGCGCAAAATTAGTGCATTTTTATAGCATACATGATTTTATGTACGCTTTTGAAGTATGTGCCCGTATATATGAGAATTTTTGTGACACCTAAGAAAGATTTTACACAACAGGCGTAAATGGGGTATATGGTATAAAAAAAAAGATTTTTCACCGCTTGCTTTACTGAAATATCCGTATTAGCGGTTGCTATGGAGACAAATGTTATACGGTGTTGAGTATATAACAATAAAAATGATAATAATGAACTCAGGGTTTTCAACAATAATAAATACAGCATGACACGCAGAATTTTACTTGTTTATCAAATAAAATTTATTCATTCGAATGGGATTTGGTTTTCTGTCAAGACTGTCAATTATCATAACAACTAAGTTTTGACATTGTATCTGATATAAACCAAATATATTTTAATCCGACTAAATGCAATAAAAATAGATAAATAAATAAATAAATAAATAAAAATATCAAATAAAAAGTTTACACAGGAAAAGACACTAAGATTTTAACTTTCAGCAATGACTTTGTTTTATTTTAGATAATAAAGTGGGCTGTATTGAATGCATAAGGGGCGCTACATTAGTTTTATTACACCGTTTGAACATTTAGTCAAATTAATTATGAAAAATGCACAAATTATATTCCTTGCAAGAGTAAAAAGTTGTAACAGATTTAATGTGATAAAAAATATTACATTTTATTTAATTCTACCATGTTTGCGCAATTTACATCACATATCTGTATATCTTTTATATCTACCATTATAATGCAACATAATGGGGAGTAAAACAATTAAAATGGCTTTGTTAAATAGCAATTAGATACCAGCGAAGTTTCTGATTTCTGTTTTCTGGTTCGGGTATTTTTGTGTCATATTCTCCAAAGTTTCATTAAAGATCATCATTTAGGTTGGGTGGAAGAAGAAGCAGTAGTAAGTATACAGACCATTTCCTTGCCCGACGTTGAAAATTAATGATTGGTTGAGGTATTTTGCATTTTCCATAAGAAGCCTATATTTTGTCTTAATACTCTACTCATGTTATGACATTCTGTGCTTATTTTTTTTATCAACAATTTCAGCTTGGCCAATCTTATAAAACGAAAACAAAAACGATTTGTTTTTTGTTTGTTTTTTTGGGGGGGAGGGGGGGTGGGTGGATGGGGGGGGGGTTAAAATTGAGGAGAATACTTTGATGAAAAGCTCGGTGTCATTAGTTGATTTGGCTTTTTTATTCAAATCCAATTAGTGATTTGTTCTCTAATAATCTTTTATGTATATATAGATGAATTCCCGCAAACAAATAATAATTTTCTTTCCACGTGGTTCTGCAAGACAACCTTTTTATCATGCTGTTAAAACTGTATTTTTATTTCGCAATCACGGCAATCAAATGATAGGCTAGACTTCGGCATTTAGTAAAAGCCTGCCAAATAACACGGCAAATTTCCGTAAACACCAACAACCATTTCATTTTCGAGTAGAAGTCATATATTGTATAGAAAAAGAAAGTCTGAATTTTGAGATGAAAAAAATCTAGAAATACAGAAAAGTGCACCAGATCCAGTATTTTTACTAAAGACAGGTAAAAAAATCGCCAGTCAGAAATTGACCAAAATAATTTTGGCCAAAACAATAATGTGTTTCGATCAACAAATCGTTCTCGGACCGAGACATTTGTTACTTGTATGACTTGTGTGTTTCGCAAGTAAAAAGATTATTTCACGGTGATGTAACACGGTTGCAATATTTCCTTCTATAGACAGGTTCTTTGCATATATGTAAGTCTTAATTTTTCGATGGTGGAAATTCTACCGGACAAAGATTTTATTTTTGCTCATTTTATCTGGAAAATTCATTTTTGTAGTAAAAGCAAACAAACAAATAACTGAATAAGAGGATAAGAGAGCACCTGTTTATTGTGCCCACATCTCATGATTTTATAATGCCAAGTTTTCTTACAATTGGCTCGATGAGTGCCTGTGGTTGTTTGAATGCTGCGATCGTCTTCTCTCGTTTTTGTCTGGCAGTGGATGTCAGGGACTGTAAGAACACTTTGCCAGTAAAGTTTATGTTTGTTGAAGATCCCGCATCCATGGATCATTAGGTTAAAAAGCATGGATGTAGCGTTGCTCGACAATTAGCAATGAATTCCGATCAAACAGGTGCTAGGGGCCGTCTTGAACTTGCTATGAGGTATGAGTAAAGCTCATTGTTGAAGGCCTCAGGGTGACTTCAAGATAAAGAACAACAATAAAAGCGTTGTTCCATTGCTTATTATTACCATGTATTTGTAGAGACTTTGTCTCATTCGCATGTTTATCAGTAATTTCCCTCGAAAAAAATAAATCTAATACTCAAGACCGCAGCTATATTGCTATATTGCTGATAATGTAATAAGTTTTTTGAAACTATCTTCTATATTAAAAAGGTTACTAAAAGACTACTTCAGTATAATACCGAAGAACAAGGAATGCGGTTATTACAAAAAACATGAGGTGCTCCGGAAAGGTAAACATTTCCTGTTCTGCTAGCGGTGCCCGTCACACTATCAACGAGTCAATCTAGGGTCAAGTCAAAACCAGCAGTATATATTCAAGCTCCCAGGAATTTTTCGATTATAAAATGACAAACAAGGCACATTTTGTCAAGATAAGCACTCTAAGGTAAACGAAAATAATCGCCGTTCCGCCAATTGAACATTCCCAAGGACTAAAAAGGTGTATATAAATTTGATATTTTTTTTTAAATGAAATATATTTTTATGTGGGCTTAAAAGCTAATTAACAATACAAAAAAGACAGTAGAAATATTTATAAGCACCTTTATTTTTATTTCCAATTGCATGTTGCCGTATGCTGAATATTTGAATAGCCTTGAATACATAGCGATTTTACCACGGTTCTAGATTTGGTACAACGACACGTCATATTTAGTTACAAAAATTAAAATATGAAATTCTTTCCATTTTAATTCGTTTTACAACAAAGGTTGACTAGATGAAGAACAAATTGCAACAAAAAGCGTTGTTCCATTGCTAAATTTTGCCATGTATTTGTAGAGACTTTGTCTCATTTGCATTTACTCAATATCCCTTCATTAGTTACAATATCCGAATTGTACTGCTAAATAAAAAAATGCTAGGACTTTATTTTTAAGTTTAACCACTGGAGGTCGGATATGTTCACAACTGAGGCACGAACCGGTATATTGAAGTGATTTCACTAAATATTAAAATACTCACATCTTCTGGTTTAATAGCATATGGCCTTTGCCAAATGTTAAGCAACTCGCCAATTAATCAGTAAATACAGCGACTATAAAAATGCAGTTTATGCACGAAATACCCGGCACTTAGGTTTCAGATATACAAAATCCGAAACTGAGGTTTCATAAAAAAAAAAAAAATCAAAAGAGTTTTACTTATCTGACAGGGCGACTATGCGTAGGTGTTTTTATTTTAAATTCTTTATCAGTTTTCCACAGCCGGAGTAAATAACAAAAATAAATTTCTTTTATGAAATCAATGAGACAGATCAAAATACGTATGATGCAATATAAACGTCATCCTGTAATGCAACATTTATGTTACAAACAAATTGAACGTCAATTCGCTACCCGCCTCGAACAGATAGGGCTCCCCGCTTTGCCGCATTTTTATGGACATTTTGAAAAAAAAGAAGTCTTAAAGCATCCTGTCAATAAAACAAAATTAAATCTGGCATACGTTCTTTTAAATGTATTTATAGATGGTTTGAAGAAAATAACGTCAGTAAACAATTGCGACAATCAGATCCAAATGTGATGTCTCATATTCTCAAAGTGCCGAAATTACAGCAAAAAAATGAACGTTGAACTTTAACACCTGGGATACTTTTAAGTTTAAATTAAAACCTTTTGCTTTCTGTGTGCATTAGAAGATGCTAAATTTTATAATCGGGCATTTTATTGAAATATTTCGCAGGCTTGCATCTTGATCATAACCATTGATATCTGTAAATATACTGAGTTAGTGCCTTCCTCGATATTCAAAGGGATCAGGGTTTAATAAAATAAGCGATAGACTATTCTTAAAAACAGTTTATAATCAGGTATTTCATTGAAACATTTAACAGAGTCATGCATTGCCACAGATATCTATCAATAAATTTCATATACCGTTTACTGTAAGAAAAAACGGCAAAATACATGCACATATTTTGACGTCAGCAACGAGTGTATTTAAAAAATGCACCCCCTCCACAGCATTCGATCAACACAAAAAATTGATGAAATATTCTTTGGACAAACAAAAATGCACATGTACATTGTCTTCTTGATCGAGGCGTTTGGAGGGGTCTAACTTTTCTATAGAATTTGCAAAACACGGTATTTGTCTGCGATATCAACTAAAACACGCTGTGTTTGTGACGTCACGCGACGTCAATGTAACAACGGAGATAGGAAAGTGTGTATACAAAACGTTCTTGGTGCCTTGGTGCATTAGAAACATATACTATATAAACGATTATTGGAAGGAAAAAAAAATAATGAAATTTGGCCCAAAAACATCCCTTCTCCTTTATGTACCCGGCATATTGATTTTAGTCAATTTTAACCAAAGTATGCTTAAAATAAAGGGAATCTATGTACCCGGCATGTTTATTTTAGTCAATTTAGACCCCAAAAAAAAAAGCTGCAAATAAGGGAATGTATGTACCCCGCATACTTATTTTAGTCAATTTTTACCAAATTCATGTACCCGGCATATTTATTTTAGTCAACTTTTACCAAACTAAGCTGAAAATAAACAAATTTATGTACCCGGCATATTTATTTTAGTCAATTTATACCAAACAAAGCTGAAAATAAGGGAATTTATGTACCGCAAATATTTAATTCTAGTCAATTTTTCACAAATTAATGTAACCGGCATATTTATTTTAGGCAAATTATACCAAACATATCTGAAAATAAGGGGATTTATGTACCTGGCCTATTTATTTTAGTCAATGTATACCAAGCAAAGCGGAAAATAAGGGAATATATATACCCCGCATACTTATTTTAGTCAATTTTTACCAAATTCATGTACCCGGCATATTCATTTTAGTCAATATTAACCAATCAAAGCTTTAAATAAAGGAAATTATGTTCCCAGCATATTTTAGTCATTTTCAAAGCGGAAAATAAGGAAGTTTATGTCCTCAGCATATTAGTTTTAGTCAATGTTTATTAAATTCATGCACCCATCTTATTTATTTTAGTCAATGTTTACCAAATAAAACTGAAAATAAGGCAATTCATGTACCCGGCATATTTATGTTAGTCAAATTATACCAAACAAAAGCTGAAAATAAGGGCATTTATGTACCCGTCATATTCATTTTAGTCAATATATTCAAAACAAAGCTGAAAATAAGGAATTTATGTACCCAGCATATTTATTTAAGTCAAATTATACCAAACAAAGCTGAAAATAAGGGAGTTAATGTACCCTGAATATTTATTTTATTCATCTTTTACCAAATTCATATACCCGGCATATCTATTTTAGTCAATTTTTACCAAAATAAGCTTAAAATAAGGACATTTAGGTACTGGGCATATTTATTTTAATTAGTCAATTTTACCAAATAAAGCTTAAAATAAGGAAATGTTTGTACCCAACATATTGGTTTTAGTCAATTTTTACCAAATTCATGTACCCAGCATATTTATTAGGGAATTTATGTACCGGACATATTGTTGTTCCATTGCTTATTATTACCATGTATTTGTGGAGACTTTGTCTCATTTGCATTTATTCCATAACCGTTCATTGTTAATATTTATTTTATTCGATTTATACCAAACAAAGCTTAAAATAATGGAATTTATGTACCCCGCATATCTATTTTAGTCAATTTTACCAAATTCATGTACCTGGCAAAATTATTTTGGTCAATTTATACCAAACAATGTTGAAAATAAGGGAATTTATGTACCCATCACATTTATTTTAGTCAATTTTTACCAAAGTAGGCTTAAAATATAGGAATTTATGCACCCGGCATATTTATTTTAGTCAATTTTTACCAATTCATGTACCTGGTATATCTATTTTATCAATTTTTCACCAAATAAACCTGAAAATAAGGGCATTTATGCACCCAGCATATTTTTTTTCCTCATTGTTTTACCAATCAAAGCTGAAAATAAGGAAATTCATGTAGCCGGGATATTTATTTTAGTCAATTTTAACCAAAGGAAGCTTAAAATAAAGGAATTTATGTACCTGGCATATTTATATTAGTCAATTTTACCAAACAAAGCTGAAAATAAGGGAAATTATGTACCACGCATATTCATTTTAGTCAATTTTTACCAAATTCATGTACCCGGCATATTTATTTGGGTCAATTTTTACCAAATTCATGTACCCGGCATATTTATTTTAGTTAATTTATATCAAACAAAGCGGAAAAAAGGAAATTTATGTACCCTGCATATTTATTTTAGAATATCGAAGGAACAAAGGAAGTGATGATTGCAAAAACCGAAGTCCAAAGACATGGCAAAAACGGCAAGAGAGAAAAACAAAGACAAAACAAGGACGTCAGACAGCCACAATAGTCGGATATAAAAAAGACGACATTAAGAACTAAGGCACTCATAGTGTGAACTCCCATGAAAACCGGGGGTGACATCAGGTGCGCCGGAAGGGTGGGCATGTCCTGTTCAACTCTTACCCTTCCGGAGCACCTGATCTCAAAAACTCCAATTATTATTGAAAAAAAATATCAATATAGTTTTCATTTAAACTTATAATTACTAACCTCAAAAGATAAAACGTAGTTATTTTGTAAAAAAGGACGTTAAAACCTCCAAAAATAGTTTTAATGTATTGTTGAACTAAAAACTGCTTCATTGAAAACTTACTTTTTACATTAAAAAGACTTGTTTTGTCTTTAGGAGATCAATTTTGAGCTTATTTCTTAAATATCAGATTATTTCGTAAATATCCAATTTTAATAAAAAATACCGAAGTTCATGTTAATTTATTTTCTGCATATGCGCATTTAGACAACTTATGTCTCAAACAGTGCACATCAAATGAAGATGTATTCTCTAAAAGATTTAAATAAACACTATCTTATTTGATTTAAGACATTATATTGTGTAATTGAGATAATAATAACGTAAATCTGGGAAAATAATATTTCAGAAAATTTCCATGTAGCCTCTTTTTTGTATAAATGATTCAACGACTCAAGGCATGATGTTATTTGTACTTATGTAAGAATTTGTGTGAAATAAGTCACATTTCATACTAATCACAAACCAGTAGCTTATGAAGTGAAATAAAAATTTAATTAGCAGTGTTTTATTTGTTAGAAAAAGGGTTGAAACTTTACATTTGTTAAGTCAGCAGTTTTATCTAAATGTAAAAATGCATTGTACTTAAAGGTAGGGCATGTTATTACGATATAACATAAATATTTTGAGTATATATGTAAATTATATAGCAAATATACATCTTAGCAACAAATAAATAGAAATTCTAGAACACAAAAAATCATATTTTGTGCAAATGTTTGGATAGAACGGCCAAATGTTGCTAACTTAAAATTCATTACTAATTAGGTCCCTGTATGTCATGTGTAGTAAAATTTATACTCAAAATAAAAGAAAACATTATATATATATATATGTATATATATATATATATATATATATATATATATATATATATATATATATATTACATTAAGGTACGGTTCTCAATTACTTTGTTGCTATAACTTCATAAAAGATTATTACATAGGCAATTAAAGGACATAGATTTAGATTTTTTCCAACCTAAAATTAAAATGTCGAAAGATTGAAAATATCGAAAATAGCGAAATTTCCCATTCTTTTGAAAAAAAATGAAATAAAGAAAATCCTCTGGGTCTTAGAAATCTGAATATATATGGAGTTTATGATATATTAGTAAAACATTTGAAAGATAATCGTTAGTTTCAGACCAATTTTACATTCACAAATTTCACAATTCACAATTAACATCCCTCGCCCTAGAAATTAAGATACAATTTAAAATATTCAGGCTCTAAATGATAATAAAATAATGTTTAATGCAAATAACAGCGTGTATTTTAGTATAACTGACATGTTAAGAGACCATATAAGTGGATTTAAGCTTTTTAAGACGTGTCTTTTTGCCCCTGGTGAGCCAAATTGTATGCAAATTTGAATTTTCTTTTTTCTCAGAATTATGTTGTTTTGACATTGAGAAGTAAATACTTCAGGAAATAGATATATAACCTAAAACTGTTGGTTTATTATATATGAGCTTGTTAGAAAGTATACTTTTAAACATTTGAGACCAACTACATTGTCACAAATTCCAAACATATTTAAAATTCCCACAAATATTCATCACAATAAATTTTATTTTTATTCAGCCTGAAAAGCTTAAACATTGTTAAAAGATGAAATGAAACATCATTTTCAAGCAACAAAATACACTCCCATATATCACAAACAAGACAATGCAAAATGGTAAGTTTTGGACTCAAGATGTTTTGTATTTCAAAATAAGAAAGCGAAATATATTTCTGGTAAAGTAAAAACAATGATTAATTTGTAATTTTAGTTAATAGTGTCATCTTTTTCGTGTAATTTCAAAGAAATTATCTCTTAAATGAAACCAAAAAAAAACCTAAAACTGTTGTTTGATGTGAAGAATTAGCCTGAAAAAGAGCAAAACAATGTTCAAAATTATATAAAAAATGTCACTTTATATGTTTTTATTCATGAAGCTATAAAATAAATTGCAATTATTTTTTTTTTCATTTTGTCATTTTAAGTGCAAACAAAAAGATTTTGATAGAGGAGATATTGAAAAACTGGAGTTTTCCTCTTCTAGAATTTAATTTATTTTTGCTATTTACTGAAAAACATGTCTTGCAGTTGCATATATTGGCCAAAGACAAATTAGATATGTGCAAGAAACATAATCATATAGTTTTTAGGTCAATATCCCCTATTACGTAAAGAATGTAAGTTACGTTCAAGTTTTCTTCTGGATTTTTCATCAGTTTTTGATATTTTTGAACAACATTTCCGTAAGAAAATGCCCTAAGTAATCAGCTGTTTTCGAGTCGCATTATAATTAGATATCAAATGTTCATATCTTCTATAAAAATTCTTTGGCCTATATCATAAATTAATTGCTTCTTTAGACGTTAAAACTTTATATGCTGATATAAATTATTGTTTTCGACATATGAACAAAAGCATGGACCTCTTTTGTTTGTTTAGATGCAACAACTGGCAAAATATTGGGAATTTTGGCTTCATTAATTATGGGTAGGAAAAACATTTCCGGTATATTCAATAACAATGATTTTTTTTTTTTTTTTTTTTTTGAATGTTTTGCTTTTTGTTTTTTTGTTTTTAATTTATTAAGTGTTTTATCATAGCTAGTGTTTAATTTAAAGCAATTAAATCACATAATGTCAGATATTTGCTCCAAGTCTAATAGATTTATGCATTTTAGAGTGAATTTTGGAAAATTTCTTAAAGACTGGAGATTCCGATTTTCCATCAATTTCTGGCTATATATTCAGTTTCATTCAACAAAAGTGTGTAAAAAATGCATTTTGTGATAATTTTCATGCAAAATTGATATATAAATAACAAATTTGATGTGCTTTGACTATTTATATACATCGGCAAACGAATACCGAAGCAAGAACAAGGAATTCAAAAATCATCCATACAAAATCACGGGAAATAATATCCAACTCGAATTGAGACAGTATGACAGAGATAAAACAAATAAACAAAAATAATCAAGAACCCCACATAACTAAAGCACTAGCCGATGAACGCCTACAAAAACTGAGGTATCATCAGGTAATCCGGAGGGGTAAGCATGATCTGCTCCACGCATGTCACCAATTAAGTAGCCAGCTAAAATATATGATTGAAAGATCTGTTTGATGACCGATTGGTAATTGTCATTTTCTAACTCATAGACAAAACCAATTAAAATCCATTGTACGTGTTATTCTCTTACCCTAAAGAAGCACCAAGGTTAAAGTTTGAAATGCTTATGTTAGTGTATTAAGTGGTCGTACAATAACAAAGACAAATGGGTATAACAAACAAAGCAAGGAAGACACAGCTAAAAGATGACAAATGTGCTATACAAGACAACACAAAAAACAAAAGCAACTGACAGTTTGAACTCCCGCTAAGAACCGGGAGTATCACCAGGTGTTCCAGAAGGGTAAGCATGATCTAAATATTTATATGAGATAGTATGCAAAAACTTTCCAATTGCCTATGATTTATGGGAATAGGGTGGGTTTTATTTACGTTTGACATTTATATTACCTAAAAATAACTCTTTCTTATATCATTTGTACAGCTAAGTTTATTGGGTCCGTGTTGTTCATTTTTGTATATGTGCGTGTCTTCATTTTCTTTTCTGTGCCGTGCTCATGTTATGTCTTCGTTTCTTCGTTTTTCCGACGTTGCCATTATCCTTGGATTGTTCTTTTCAGACTGACGGTTCGGTTCTCAATTACTATAATAATCTTTCACTTTATTCCTATTCTAATAACTAAATACCGAAGTTACTGTGAATTTATTTTCTGCATATGCGCATTTCGACAACTTATGTCTCTTCAGTGCAGATAAAATCTAAACGTTTGGAAGATCATAAAATCAAATATATTAAAAAACTGATAGAGAACAAATACCAAATATGATCCAAATGTAAAGCCAAAATCAGCTAAGGACAGAGCTTTGCGTGAGGGAGATACTCCTTAGTTGATAATTGATTTATTAAGATTCGATTGTCATTGTTTTTAAAAGAAATTGCGATATCATGGACAAAATTATTTCCGCGCTTTTAAATCTTGAAAATAAGAGGGTCTCGAAAATTATATTTGAGGTTCAAAAAACCAAGTTTAACATCGGTTAGTGA
>MJUU01043684.1:71574-92053 GCA_002080025.1 Modiolus philippinarum | reverse complement strand
CATAATTTAGATTTCCAGATAATTGACCAGTCTTATATACACAAATACCACTGCAATTCACAAGCATTAAAGATGTATGATGACTGGGATACAAATTTCCAAACTGGGTCTTAATTCCCATTTGTATTGGGGTATGGTAGGGAAAAATTTTGAGCACAAACAGACAAAAATGGCGAAAGCATAACAATAATTTGTTTTAAACATTTAATAAGAAAATGACTAAAACAATACGTCCCAACAAACTCTGTTATGGTTGCCTATATACAACGTTTTATTTAGACCGACAGTGTTCAAATTTCATGATTTAAAATACCATGATTACCTCTATCATTTCCTTCCATTGATTGAAAATAGTTACATGTATTTAGATTTCTTGGAAGGACAAAAAAGAATATTATTGTACGTCGTTCTTAGTACTGTCTAATAGTTTAGTCTTTGGTGACTTTGTAGCATCTAAATAATATTTTTAATATAAAAATTATTTTTTAAATGCAAAGGTATATACAATTGAGCTTCGATGGCTCAGACTTCAGTAACTCGAGCACCATTGATGTCTCGAACCCTTTTTCTGGACCCTCGAATTTAAATATAGTTCGACCTCGAAAGCTCGAACACCCCTCTAGCTCGAACTGTTTTCATCAGTAACTTGGGTGTTCGAGCTATCGAAGTTTTACTGTAATATAATCTCGCACCTGTTTTAGTTGTATAAATGTTTAATGATACGTAATGGTGTATAAAGATCTTCATGGGTATTAATGAAATAGCTGAAGATCGAATAATATGTCAATTAAAGCAAACAAATATGAAAGTATATGACAACAAAATCGAATGACGAATGCATATATGTTAATATATTATGTAATATCTTAACATTGTGTTCATTGTTTTATTTTTTTTTTTTCATTTTAAAATGAAAAGTTAAAACATGCTTTCAAACCAGATATGGATATTGATAAGGTTTAATAGCTAGGGTCAGGGGCCTTCTGACCCTTGGTATTTATGCATAATTTATATTTTTACGTAATACTTTCTTTGATCTATAATTAGCAATTTCCGCGGGTATGTTAATTTTTATGTCAACCTTATCTTAATTCATCTGAAATAATAGACAGAAATCTAATATAAGTCATGGTATTATGAAATGTTCAGTACAACTGTTTCAAGCACAGACATTCAACCAAGGTAAGAATTATTATCGTAATATCATGGAGTCAGCCTTTAGAAACTGTAATCTCCTACACTGCTTCACATTTATTGATATACAGATCAAACATAATAGAACCTTCTTAATAAAGTAAGTGAGAACCGAACCGTCAGTCCAAAACGAACAATCCAAGGACAATGGCAACATCGTAAAAACAAAGACATTACATGAGTAAAGCACAATAAAGAAAAGTGATGGCACACACACGTACAAAGCCAAATAAAAACCATGGGTGAGATCAGGTACACCGGTAGAGTAAGCATCTTCTGTTTCTTATAAAACACCCGCCTCTTTCAGTCCGAGCACAATATGCAAGTGTGAGTCCTATATTATGTGTGTATGTAGCCTTTAAACATGGTTGTCAGGTTTGATCTTATAGTAAAGAGATATTGAAGTACACCAAGAATTCATTTCCTCTGTCGTTATCTGATTGTGTCGATACTTTAATTAAGCTTTTAAGTTTTTGCTGTTTCATAAATTAAGAGATAACCATGCTGTATTTTAGGATCTGAGGGGGTAAAACGTAGATTTTACTGTCGCAAACTGAGTTTTCCGGCGACGCGTTAGCGAAGCCGGAAAACGGATGTTTGCGACAGTAAAATCTTAGATTAACCCCTGAAGATCCTAAAATACAGTTAGGTTATCTCTATTCTAATGCAAATCCGGAAAAAAATTCAAAATCGATTTTTAAATAACAGGAAGTTTGGTGTGCGTCTGCGCCAATACGTTGCTATTGGTTCCGACGGTAAATCGTGGATTTTACTCCCTCAAAATTCTGACGCCATCCAATCAAAATTAGTGTTACAAATATAAGTGCATTAGAATCTTAAATTGTCGAAATTGCTACATGCAGAAACTAGATTTACATTAAGTTCGGTATTTAGTTATCTTATTAGTTTTCCAGATTTTCGACTTTTTATTACCTAAACTGAAAGGACAAAGGTTGTAAAGATTGCATCTGTAAAATTAAATTAAGGGGGTAGACCTGGGGTAGGAGGAGATAACTCTGGTTTTCACTTTTTTTAATACTTACACGAACAAATAGAATCATTACAATAGGTATTATCAAAATTTTAAAATTGTAAAAAATTTTCCATACAGCAAACAAATATTAAATTTGTCATGAAAACAGTTACTCACCATCCATTTATTTATAATGAATGCATTTAATTCTACAGTTTTGCAATAGTGTCCAAAGATAATGAAAATATATAAAAGTCGGATTTTTTCCAAGGGAGGTAATTTAAAGCACGGATTCAGCAATTTTATTGATTTTTACTCACTTTATTCCAAATTAAGAAAAAGTGGGGCTGTAGAATTTTCTAAAATTTTAATATATGTTACATATACTTGTTTTCTTTCTATTCTCAGTTTTTGGTGAAAATTAAACGACATAATTTTTTACAAGAAGTGTTTAATAGTGATAAAAAAGAGTGAAAATTTCAGCCTATACTATTCAGAACACCCATGTATTTCAGTTCAAACTAGTTAAATTTCCTATCATCATTAATACTTACTTTCACACATGTCTAAACTACAGAATTTTACATTTGAAATAATCTTGAATCGAATACAAATTTAATTAGAGCCGATTTTATACACCACAATCAAGTCCTGAACGGACCAAATAACATGAGGAAACAGGGTATCTTTGATGACCACTAGACATAAAACGGGACGGTAAAAATTGTTGAAAATTGCTGAAAGTCGACATGAACATGTGTACTTTACCCTTCTCTTTCATATAGAAATTTTTTAAGATCAAAGGATTGAATCTATGCTATTTTCATGTAATCAAGGTGGTCAAACAACTGATTAGCCTACCCTGCTACTAGTGATAGCTGACTAATGATTGCTAGAAAATATATCTAAGGAGAAAACAGGTCCATAAATCAGGCTATTTTAATGATACAATCTAATCAGTGTGTGATAAAAACTAAATACATATCTGACATAAAATAATTATGAAAGAAGACTTTTCCATTTTTAGCAAATTGTATTTAGTCTTAAAAATAATTAGGAGTTGATGATTTTTTTAATGGTGGCATGTCCGCATTTATTTTAATGTCATATACATTTTTGTATATTCTTATTTTGACGGTCTTAAAGTCAGTTAAAGCATGTTTCAAATTAATTGAATTAAAGTTCTTCGTAAGAAAAGGTGTGTAAAAATTCATTCACAATGCGCGCTTATCCATTTTAACCTCCATTCTTGCAAAGTACTTTGATTTAAAACAACGGCAATAGAATACAGAAGGAACAAAGCACAAGATTGCAAAAATCAAAATTTAGAGACAATGCAAAAGCAATAACATCCAAAGACTGAAGACAGAAGACACTACACATCCACAAACTCACATACACTACAAATACAACACTCAAAACTAAAGAACTAACAGTGTGAACGCTCAAAAACAGAGTGATATCAGGTGCTCCGTAAGGATGAGCTTGTCCCGCCCTGCATACAGCACCCGTCACACTAGCGGTGTTAACTCCGATGAAAACCGAGGTAGACATCAAAATAAATAAATTACACTGAAACATACTTTATCTTTTACTAAGATGTCCAACAAAAAGGAAAAAATTGAAGAGAATCCCTTTTTGGAGTGTTTCGATCAATATACCTCAGAGTAAGATGTCCAACAAAAAGGAAAAAATTGAAGAGAATCCCTTTTTGGAGTGTTTCGATCAATATACCTTAGAGTAAGAGGTGTCCTGATATTGTCATGAGATATGTCAAAGAATACGTTTTCCAAATATATATCAACAGCAGAAAATAAAACAAATGTCCATGTAACGTTCACAATTTTAAGCTTTACAGAAAGAAGAAATCTACGAATTCAGAAAAAATGATTGCGGCTTATTAAGACTCTGAACACAATATTTGTATTCAAATTTATCATTTTTCTGATGACAGAGATGCTAATACAACCCCTCAGAAAGAATGGCAGAATTGAATTTCCTTCACGGAAGATGTCGAAAGAGCGATGTCGAAAGATATATGGATTTGATAAAATTAGGGAATGTTCCAGAATCCTTTGAATTCCGGAAGGCAGCAATGATGTTGATTGAAACATTTTCTATTGTAAATAAACATGAGATCAGAAAATATCACGATATGATAACTTTTTACTGCAAGAAATGCTCTGAGATTTTAGAAACTGAGAATCCGATTTTGAAAGATACGGAGGAAAAATTGAAATCCCTCAAAGAGATGCTTCTTTACTTGGTAAAAAGTTCTGACGACAACGCATTCGTCTGCAGCACAATCAGCAAGGAACTAAACTTTTTGCATATCTGTACAAGAAAGTTAAAAGACTCTTTCCGAAAGGTAACTTGTTTATTATATCCTTTGCTTGTTTATTTCATGTACACTGAAGGCGACTTTTTATGTTTTACCTACAGAAATCAGTAACTCCTTTCGCTCGACACGTGCAGTCTGTATTCAGACGAGGCATTATAATATAAAAAAGGACAATTTTTCTCACTCAAGTTTGTAAAAAATAAGAAAATACCGAAGTTAACTTGATGATCAAACGTATATAAAGATTAAAATTGCGCAAGTTAACATCGATGCCTTTTAAACGTTAATAATTACATGCATCCTACTTCGTATGGAAATCCCCGTATTTGATTGGATGCGAGTACTTCCGATCATTTTGTCACTCCTTGACAACGACAAAAGTAAACAAAGACAGCGGAGTAATCTAGACAGGGAAATGGTGCATGATTCACGATTTTCATTATTAAGCTATCTTGCGTGATCGAGACACTTGCATTTCATTTACAGAATGTAATTTTAGATATTGAATGCAATATTGTGTAGTCGTGTAAAAGCGTGGACTGTGGCACGCGATAATAACAAAAATGCGGTATACCTAGTATTTCGAACGGAAACTAGGGGTTTTCGTGCGAAATACTAGGTATACCGCACGTTAACTATGGGTTTCCGATCGGTATATATAGTTTTCGACGAAAACTCTAGTTTTCGATTGAAATTGAACGGAAACTAGGGGTTTGCGACGGAAACCCATAGTTTCCGATCGGTATCGTTAATTCGAGTTTAAAGCGAAAACGCTATTCATAGTTTTAGCCAATGAAAAACGAGAAACGGAAATCGCTATTTGATATTTAACGGTCGTCCAATCAGAAACGGAAAACGGTATTCAGGGTTTAATCAAACCAATCAGAATCGTTTTTTTTTCTGTTTATCGCTTATATTTCTCTCTTTTTTCTTCAAATTTCGTATCTTTTGTTTATTTTATATATTTTGATATTATAAATTAATTATCAAATAGAGTTGTACCTTTGACAAATTTAAGTGCGAATGGATATCAGATTAGCGGGTCTTGAGAGAATTCGATCTCGACTGTCTATATTCAGGTAAAAGTTGTGAAATATCGCCGTTTTAGACTTAGTTTAAAAAGAATATTCAATTAAACTAATCTCTAGAGCAAAGATTTTTATTTTCATATAACTGGATGTGTAGTCTGTTTCGAAAGTTAAAAAAAAAATCATGAAATTTGGTATGAAAAATAAATAATTTGATAAGCAGTAAAAAAAACAACAAAAACTCGGCCTTATAAATGATCAAAACAATTCAGTAATTTAAAACTTTTACTTCATCATATCCTTTCCAAGGAGTTATATAATTTGGAAGTTAAACAATTCATGAATTTTAGCATTTAAGAGGTATGAAAAGTATAATTTTAAGTTTATGGTTTAAACTTACTCTTTAAAATGACAAAAACAATAAAATGTTTTGAAAATGTTACTTCATGATATCCTTTCGAAAGAGTTTGATATGTTGCGAAATAAAAAAATTATGAAATTTAGCATAGAATAGACAGAAAAGTTAGATTTTTAAAATGAGTGGTTTAAACTCAGTCTTTAAAAATGACAAAAACAATTCAGAGTTTGAACATTTTACAAGATAGTATCCTTTGAGAGGAGTTTTATAATTGCCGAACCAAAAACTTGATGAATTTTAGCATTAAAAAGATATGAAAAGTAAATTTTTTAGTTGACGGTTTATACTAACTCTTTAAAAATGTCAAAAAAAGTTAAGTGTTTTGAACTTGCTAAAATTCATCAAGTTTTTGCTTCGCGAATTATAAAACTCCTTCGAAAGGATATTATGATGTTAAATTTTTAAAATACAGAATTTTTTTTGTCATTTTTATAGACTTAGCTTAAACTGTGTTTCAAAATCTTACTTTTCATACCTTTTCTATGCTAAATTTGATGATTTTTGTATTTCACAACATATCAAACTTCTTCGCAAGGATGAAATGAAGTAAAATTTTCAAAACACTTAACCTTTTTTGACATTTGTGAAGAGTTAGTATAACCCGTCGACTAAAAATTTTACTTTTCATATCTTTTTAATCCTAAATTCATCAAGTTTTTGCTTCCCGAATTATCAAACTCATTCGAAAGGATATTATGGTGTAAAATTTTCAAAACACTGAATTGTTTTTGTCATTTTTAAAGACTGAGTTTGAACCACTGATTACAAAATCTAACTATTCTGTCTATTCTATGCTAAATTTCATATTTTTTTTATTTCCCAACATATCAAAACTCTTTCGAAAGGATATCATGAAGTAAAATTTTCAAACACTGTATTGTTTTTGTCATTTTTATAGAGTAAGTTTAAACCGTAAACTTAAAATTATACTTTTCATTCCTCTTAAATGCTAAAATTCATGAAATTTTTAATTTCCAGTTCATAAAACTCCTTGGAAAGGATATGATGAAGTAAAAGTTTTAAATTACTGAATTGTTTTGATCATTTATAAGACCGAGTTTTTTTTTTTTAACTGCTTATCAAATTATTTATTTTTCATACAAAATCTCATGATTTTTTTTAAATTTCGAAACACAGTACACATCCAGTTATATGAAAATAAAAATCTTTGCTCTAGAGATTAGTTAAATTGAATATTCTTTTTAAACTAAGTCTAAAACGGCGGTATTTCACAACTTTTAACTGCTGAAGGTGAATATAGACAGTCGAGATCGAATCCTCTCAGGACTCGCGAATCTGATATCCTTCGCATGATAATTAATTTATAATATCAAAATATATAAAATAAATAAAGGCGCTTACACTCCAATAAAACTACAAAATATTGCATTCACTTCCTAAATATATATAATGTATTGTACTGAGTTTTTATATATCAAGTATTGTTATTTTGACATGAAAAACCAAAAAACATAAAAGTGCAGAATATAGTGAAATTTTGAAATTTTGAAAAAAAAATGGTGGTGCCCCTAACATTTTCGCAGAAGTGAGAAATACTTAACCTTGAAAAAATCAAACATCTTTATGCAGAAATTACATCTTAATGCTTTCGATAGAAGGACAAAAAGATAGACCTTTGTTTCAATCGCAGGATTAAGATATGCTTCAGTAGATCTTGGTAGACTTTAGCAATATACATTTAGATAATCTAAAACAAGTAAGACATACTAATATCACTTTAATAGGGAACCCCGGGATATAGAAATAGGACCCAGTATCTCCGGCTTGCGGGGTGTGACCCCTCCTAAACGGAGGCTGACCCCGAGGGTCCCGGGATATAGAAATAGGACCCATTCCGTGGTTGTGCGGGATTAATAAATACACAACCCATCTTTCGGATGGGATGTAAACTCGCTTCCTGCACGTTAAAGAACCCTTGTAGTAAGCTCTCTTTGGGGTGGTCCGTAGGTGATCGGCTACAAGGCTAAATTCCCCGCCCTTGACGATTTCACCCTACTTTTCCAGTGGCAGTCAGAATTTCCCGTCCCATGGCCATTTCCATACCCCAAAGTGATTATTTATCAACAAACTTGTTCTCGTCTTGATATAGCTGAAATATTGCTGAGTAGACGTTAAACAATATTCAATCAATCAATCAATCATTGTTAAATATTCATTTTAACTGTTAATTTAAAGGTTAACAACATACATGTATGAGGATTTCGGTTTTATTCAATGGATGATATTCCTCATTCACAAAGAGAGTCTTTTAACGGGGATTAAGATAATCTATTGCAAAATACCAACTTCATTATGTGATGTGGTTGCGACTGTGATAGACAGAAAAATTGAAATACGAAAGTATGGACGGAGCGAAGGATAATTTAAAGGATAAGAAAACTGCAGTATATTTATGGCACGTTATCTGGTACTGGACTTTTCATAAGAAACCGTTTTTGTTCTGAATCAGAAACAGTTTAAATCGAAAATAAATTTGTGTTCACAAGACGATTCATAGACTTCATTGACGAAATACTAAGTATTTCGTTCGGAAATTACAGTTTTTGATTGAATTACCGTGTATTTTGCGAAAAATAGAGTTTTTCGCACATATTACTGAGTATCTAGGTCCAAAACAGCAATATTCGGTAAGATCGAGTCTTTCAAGTGCCTTTTTTGTTATGGGCAAAATCATTCGCGAATAGATATTTATAGTTTAGTCAGTCGGGAAATTGACAGCGGTAACCGAGCATTTATGACTTTAGCTTTGATAATAGTATAGTACATTTGATGCGTTAGAAATTTGATAGGAAACTTCCGAAAAAGCGAAATAAAGACCTGGGTGACATTTCATGTAAACAACTGTGTGATATATTCATACTGCAACAAATTGAATTCTTTTCGAAAGGAATAGACTTATTTATATTTAAAGCTCGTCGTTTTATTATTTTCATTTTTATCATTATTTGAATATCATTAGATCTGGTATGATTTTTCAATCGTTGGTACGATTTCTTATGCATTTGTGCAAATTTAGCATCGTTTTTACATTTCTTAAATCCCTTTCTACGACGTTTGATTTTCAAAATTGTACACACGTTTTTAAGATTATACTAGCAAATTTAAAATAAAGGTAAAGATTCGAAAAAATCTTACAAATAGATAAAAGGGAGGTTTGGATACCCATAAACCGCTTTAATTCTACCGCTGGCTAGTGCCGGAACCAAGTCCGGATGTCCCGAGTACCCATCGTTGTTTACGTTTGCCTTTTGTTTTTCCTGTGTAGTTCCCTGGCAGATTATGGCATGTAATTTTAAATTTCAGCCATTGTAGGTGTTTCCTGTAATCCATTTTTTTTCAAAACTATTTTCAAATTGTACAAACGAAATTACAAACCGAACAAACGATTAAAAATAAATATTCTAACGATTATACATCTATAAATCGCATAAACGACATTTTCAAAATCATACAAACGCCGTTTTATTTAAAATCGTATAACGATATCAGAAGCATATACACGAGTAAATAATCGTAGAAACAATTTTGATTCAAATAATTTTTTCTCATACTTTGAAAGAATAACCTGCCGTATGGAGTAGATAATATAAGTCCTGAAATGTTTTTTGGTGCACCCACAGTTTTCTGACAATATTAATTAAACCGTTTGAATATGAATTATATTTGAATTAATGATTGGGTGGTATTTTGGTCCAGTATCAAAACGGGAGTTCTCACCGACCCTAATGTTTACCTTTTGATAAAGTTGGTTAACGTGTTTTTTGAAGTCTGAAAAGTCTTATGAGTTGTATTGAAGGTAACAAAGTTCTAACAGACAAGCAGTTTGAGCCCATAGATCGACAGTCCTGACTCCGTGGTATTAAAACAAGAACACTTTTGCGCTATAAAAAATTATAGTCCTAATTTGTGTAGTTCAGCAAACCCTAAACTTCGACCGATTCGTTTTGTACAAACTGTTTGACTGTGGAATACATATCACAACAATCCCTCAGCAATTAAAGCATACACGCATGATCGATTTATTTCCTTCTGATCAAGAAATGTTAATTGTTTTAATAGAAATACACGGAGTGTCTGGATAGTTCACAAAATGTCATATGATGGACATGCCTATTAACATCTATTGAAAACGAGGTGTGTGCTCTCCATCAACTAAAGTGCGTTAGTTTCTTCAAAAATCCAATAGTGTGAATAAAAAAGTAACAGTGTTGCTAAATTAAATTGATAGTAACATGCAGCATACACAATATTTACGTCCCTGTTTGTATCAAGAAATTCCGCACGCGTTTGTCAATGATAGCCAGGGCAGCAAAAAACAACGATCTGTTTACCTGTATTGGATATTTATAAATTATTTTCACGTAATTACGGAATAACCTATCAATGTTTTTTTTTTTTTCTCACATTTAATGAATTCTACTTTTTGTTCTCGTTTAGTGAATCAATTATACAGCATCTAAATTAGTACACACCTATTTACTGGCTATGAGGACTATTGCAAGTTAGACTCAACTATTTCCCGACGCGAAGCGGGGGGAAATACTTCGCGTCGGGAAATAGTTGGCGTCGAGGGAAACCATAAACTTGCTATTGTTCGAATAGGCAGTAAATAGGTGTTTTATTGTACCGAAATCGAACATCAAAGGTATCAATGTGACGTCATCGTTAAATAGGTCATCGTCCTATTTAATGACCAGTAAATAGTAGTGACCAGTAAATAGTTCATCACAAGTCAATAGTCATTGAAACTATTGACCGGCAAATTGTCTGTTTGTGAGAAATGTGAAAAATAGTAGAGTTATCAAATTAATCATTTATATAGAAAATACATACTGGGTATAATAATTATTTCTATGTAGCAGTTGTTAAATTTGCCTTTGGTTTGTGGTGTGTAGATTTTTAGGACCTTCGAGTTTCATCTTAGTTAAGTATAATAATACAACCACGCCATTCACCCTAAGTAATATCCATCGTTTATATCAATTGTTAAAACATTTTAAAGTGCAATATATAGTTTCTTTCTTCATTTTTGTTTTAAATTTGCACATTTCTGACATGTTAAAGCATGATTATACCAGGTGGAAGTAAAATAGATTATTCGAAATGCCCAACTTTATTACAGATGGATGTTAACATTGTTAATCTACTCATGGCGTTGCTACAAAACGTTGCAATGTTTGAGGGTGAAATAGTTAGATCTATAGACTTGATCGAGGCATTGAAACCTTACCTTGATTCCAATGACAACACAATCAGACTGCTTTCCTTGACAACATTAGCCGACATTGTGAACGAAACTGAAGCAAACATTTTAACAAACCAAATTGGTGTTGTTGACTTCCTTGTGAGTTCATTATCCAAAGCAATAGGAAACCCCGTCAGAACATGGAATGGATGGTCCATAATAGAGCTGCTTTGGGGTGAGTATGATTTTACTACTAGCTCTAATTATTACATTATTATTGTATTCTCTCGGGAGAATTAATGGCACGATTATAGAAAGAAGTACATAAAATATTTACATGTATTTCTCACGCGTCAAGAAATACAGTAATAAATCATAAGAAAATGCATTATTTTAAACATAATTTAAACGTACTCACCATAAATATTGTCAATGAATTCAAATTTGAAATCTTATAATAAAATCTTTCATATATGGTTATCACTGCATACAAATCACTAAAAGATCATTAATAACAAATTAGAAACAATATGGCTATAAAGCCATAGCAGGCTTTTCGATATCTTTATTTTTTTTAAGTTAATAGATATGAAATAAATGATCAAAGGATGTGGGGTAAATGCACAAGAGACAAAGCCTCTACAAATACATGGTAAAACCAAACAATGGAACAACGTTTTTGCTGTACTTCATATTGAAGTCACCATGAGGCCTTCAGCAATAGACTTAGCTTATTCATCAGTTAAGTTCATGACGGCATCTACCATCGGTCTTTATACTTAAGTTATCAGAATTAGCACACATCATAAGGATTAATAGAAAATTTTAAAAATGCCTCATTGGTACTGTTACCTAGTTGTTCACCGATACATGTACATGTATTACTTGCAAACAAAACAACAAATAAATAACATTTACAAATAAAATACATTTAGATATTGCCCTCTGATATTGAGAAAGGGGTGGTGAATGAGTAATGCATACACTACCCATCTTTTCAAACGATTTTTACTCGCAGTTTTCTGCGGGTTATGCTGTCACACAGGACGACAGTACGAAAAATCCACCGGGTTAAATAACACACTATATTATACAATGTCATACACTCCTAGAAATCATTGATTTCTTGCATTTGCATTCTTGAATGCAATAAGTAAGTAAAACCAGTCCAAATTCAACCATACACTTTAAAAATTATCCGGAATGAAATGATATATTTAACGCCAACATTTGGGATTATATTAGGGGATAATGCATTTCAACTGCGGAAGGATCTACGAGCAACGCGGATAAATAACAAAATAGTACCGCCCATATCATCTGTCTTGAAACAGCGTCTGTCATTCACCTTTGATTTATAACGACGATGGGAAAGGCTGTAAAAATTGTATATAAATTATGCAGGCTGATCAGATGCAGGTGGTTTGATTATTAATTAATATTGCACAAGCACGTTTATATCTGATTTATTGTAAATAAATTGCGTGTATAGGGTATTTGTATTTACATAATGTCCACTTAGGATATACAAAAATATTTTAAGGTATATTTGTGCCAATTCGTATGAAAATGTCAAACTTTACAGATTACAGTGAAATCGGTACTTTGTTATTATTACATACAATCCGTAAATGAAGTTGTTAATGCAAATTAACTGCAATATTTGGTGCTGGTGTTTTTTTTTTCTTATTTGGGGTGGGGGGGGGTAATAAGTGCACCTTTTAGATTGTAACGAAAAATTTATATCAATATACCCAGATATATTATTCAAGTGGTATGATAGTGTAGAGTTATAATCTGGTATAATATTTATGCAGCAGCTTACTAATGTGGTGAAAGTTTTTTCATTGACGGTATTCTATTCATTGCATTGAAACACACATTTTATCCTCGAATTGTATTTTCAGCTCAATTTTTACCACGATCCTCATTTCGAAATTAATATTGTTAGATTATTTGTTCATTTATGATTACCTTTATTTGTTTTGTGCAGTGTCCCCATCTCGTACATCATTCATCCTGAAGAATTAGCCAGATGATAGTTTATTAAGTATTCATGGTATTAAGTTGTGTAACATAAACATATGCAGGACTGAATGGGGTTAATTTAGATTTGGCATGCAACATAAGCAATTGACAGCATGTCGAGACGAGTGGCATACAAATTCATCAAGGGATCAAAGGGCATATTATCGATACTTTCATGCATGATTAGATCAGATGGAGATTCTAGGATTCAGACACATTAAATGTAATAAACATTAAAATTTGTATTGCCACTGATAAATAAGACAGTGAATATTATCTTAGGAGTCGTGTTACTATTAGAAGTTGAAATAGTTAGAATTTTGTTTATTTTTTCTGTGTTTACATGTCATCATGACAACTATGCCCTTAAAAGGTTACATAATTAAGAGCTTAAAAATACTCTTTTCAACAAAAATGAATTTTGAAATTGATCTTATTTCATTTAGAATTGACAATTATGTACAATATTTTAGCGTTAATGAGAATTGCCATAGAAATAACATTTCATTTTACTGAAACTGTACCATCTTGGTCGTAAAAAAATCCTTTCTTTATTTTTTGACAATGAAAAAAAAATGTTCCTATTTCGTGACATTGTTTATAAAAACGCTGTTCTCTGTATATTTTATAATATCTACCTCTTTAAATGTATAATATCCGATAAATTATACTGTTTTCAAAATATGAATATATGCAAATCAAGGAGCACAACAATGCTAAAAATGTTGTTTTTATTTATGACTCCCAACGAATTTTAACAATGAGCAATAAGCATTTACAATGAGCGTCTTTGAGGAGTAAATTTCAATTCTTTCCATATACTGTATCAGAAGATCTTGATATTGGAATATCGGTGAATCAAGCTTACCAATACAGCTTCGGCTGAAGATATGTCGCATTGCTTACTGTATACGAAGAGATTGGTTTAGGGCAAGATCTTAGATATAATGTGTAAGTTCGTCTACATAAATTAATGAGAGTTAAATTAGGGCTTTGGTTAAGAAATTATCAAGAGGTTTCCACAGATATCTTGCATAAGGACAGGCTTACACATATGTTTACAAAATGGACTTTGTTATCTATATAGGCTACAAAATAAAAAAAAGTAAAAAGTGTTTGGTAAAAACAATATTCACATTAATCTTATTGTTTTATATAATACTGGAAAATCATTCATTTTGGAGATATGCTTAATCATGCCAAACGGAACTGCGAGTAAACAGTACTTAAGTACTTTGATTGAATTATGTTTATTCAGATAATTGATTTATTCGCCATACACCAACATTTTTAAGCGACAACCGTTAAGGGGAATATGGAAATATTAGTTATGTCAAGAATAAATAAGCGCAATGACTCGAATTCTTTGTTTTGAAATAAATTCCTGGTATACTTTTAAAATTGTACTTAATAAAAATTAATAGCAGTAAGTATAGAAATAAGTCAAATATGCTAATCACTACTTCCATTCTAAATATAACCTCATTAATTTAAAAACTTACTTTGTTTAGAAATAAGTAGATAGTCTTAGTTCAAACATAGTACTTTATTAAGCATGAACAATGCAATAAATAACCTAACCTGATCGAGCAACCAACTATAAATATGCTTACAAAAACAGGTGTGGACACAGAACACTGGTTTAGAACAGGTTTACGTTGTTTTTTTCAGCCCTCGTCATGGCTATCGTTATATCAAAAAGATGCCCTAAGATGCCCTTCATGTGAAAAATAAGGGCTCTTAGTTTCGTAAAATGAGTATTTGTTCATGTAAAAAGAGTCGATTTGTTTTAAAAAAAGGTGTAAAAATGTTGCTTCTTTTTAAAAAGTGTCGTTTCGTGTATGAGTAGAAAAGATGCATTTTTTTAAAGTGAAAACAGTTGCTTCGTTTAAAATAGTCGAAAAGTCGTTGTTGTAAACAAAAGTACAAAAATAAGACCAGAGGTGTTTTTGTTGTCGAATATAGTTCCATTTAATGTTGTTTTAAAAGTTGTTATTTGTCACAGGGAACATGTAATTTAAAGCGTACTCAAAATGCATATAAATATTCGTAAGACTGTAAATATTGTGTGATCCCAAAATTGATGCCGATTTCGAATATTTGTCATTGAGGAAGACGAATCTGCAGCATATTATAGCACTAAGTGGTGTATGGTAAAAGCAGCCGACGGAACTTACATTTTCCATAGACATAAGAATATCATACGACGCCGTCCAGGAACAAATAAAGGAAGAAGGAGTAAATGTACACTGGAAAAATTCATATAAATACATGGTAAGATCAAGCAAATTAAACAACGCTTTCATTAGTTGTTCTTCATCTTGAAGTCACCATGAGGCCTTCAACAAAGATCAGACTCCTACCTCATAGGAAGTTCAAGTCGGACCCTTGCACTGGTTTAAGCGGAATTCACTTCAAAAATGTTGTACAACTCTACACCCATGTATCCTTTTTGTCATGGATCAGGGTCGTCAACAAGCATAGCATATCGGGCAAAGTACTCTTACAAGCACTGTCATCCGTTGCCCGACAAAGGGACCAATAGACAATACAACATATAAAAATAAAAATATATGTTGCGAGACAACTTAATGTCATATAAATTAGACAGAATAAGAAGGTTTGTATAGCTGCCGTGCATGGAGAACAAAAAAAATAAAAATATGAAATAAAAGTGAAATCTAAAAAATATATGTACAAGAAAGAAAAGGCCCAAATTTTCGGAGTTAACTCCTTTTGCGAAAAAAAGAAGAACATGACATCACCGTGGACCAGAGACACGTCTCACTTGTGTTGTCTCCAACTAAAACCCTGTAATAAGAACATCAAAGACATGGCCTAAAAAGAACAAAATTTAACGTTAGGTGTATACGCAGAAATTACAAAATCAACTGATAAATAAATAAATAACAAAAAGACAAACAACGGATAATAAGTTAACATAAAAACAATATCTAATCTACGGTGTTCTGTTTTACATTTATTCCCGTGGGACGTACTGTACCGAGGTGATGGATGATTCGCTGTTCAAGCATACGTCTATGATAACGACCTCCTTCCACATTAGTTAGAACAGTGACCCGTAGATCATGCTGGCTGTGTCCAGGAAGACAAAAATGATTGCCGACTGGGCATTGTAGTTTATTTTTAACAGAACGTAAATGTTCTGCAAAACGATCACCCAATCGGCGGCTAGTCTCCCCAGCATATAGTTTTGAGCATAGGTTACAGGTAATCACGTTCACTATATTTTCTGTAATACAGGTAAAACCGTTATAAATTAAAAATACATTGTCTGGACCGTGGACTTCGCTAGTTTCCAATACAAAAGGACAGGTTACACATCTGGCTATCTTGCATCCTCTTGTTCCTCGACAGTCAGCAACACCTCTTCTTGGTTTAAGAGCACTGCTGATTAAATGCTCAAGGATAGTTTGCCTCTTCTGTATGCCGTGAGGGGAGGGGAAGGAAACACTTCAGCCATCAGGGGATCCTTCTGGACTATTTGCTTAAAATTATTTAGCAAAATGTTTCTGATGGCGACGTTATTGGGTTAGAAATTAACATGGGTCCCTTTGGTTCTGAATTACGATCATAGGACACTCATCGAGTTGTAAATATTTTACGAAAGGATATGGAGTAAATTAACATGAGACAATAACACATATGTCAAATCCAACTGCATTAATTTTAATTAGCCGCACGGCCACCCCGGAAACCCATTCCCCATCAGCAGCACCAGAACCCAAACAAAGGAAATCCATAATTTCAAAAAAGATATAAAATGCATAAAACCAAACGAAATCCGAACAATCAGTAAAATCAAACATAGCTAAGGACAAAATTACGATGGAGGGAGTTTATATATATATATACAGATAGCCAGAAAAATAGTTTAATTAAAAAAAAAAAACAAGAGAGTCAAATGTTGAATTTTGATAGTGCATACCCTATGTACATTCCCTTCTTCTAATCTTCTAAATAAAACAACGGCAGTAGAATACCGAAGGAATAAACTACAATATTACAATTTCATGTTTAACAAATACTCAGTGACAGAATATGCACTTCGTTTCCAATGCAGAAAAAGTTCATCTGCCTTGTTACAGAGTAAATGAATATAAAATATCTAATTTGATCTTTTTTTAAACAGTATTTAGAGAAACTTCATTGTCGTTAGTCTTTCTTTATTTATTTATGGTTCTCCAAATGTTTAACCCTTTAGTACAAAACATGACTGGAAATAACGTGTATGAATAAATAATTGACTAAATAAAAAATATTTCTATTTATATTTCTTTATTAGTTGTTCGTAAAATTGCAAGATACGACCAAAATAAAAGAACAATTGTAAAGCATGGCGTTGTTCCATGCCTGATAAAAATGGCAAAAACTGGTGATAAACAGGAACAAAAAGGTGAGAATTACAAAAGTGTCCGTACAGAAAATCATAGTTGTATTAAAATGTATGGTATACTTTAAAATTTAATATTGATAAAGTTTAAAAAATAACGATACATAATTAAATATACATAACAAAATACCGAAGTTACTGTAGATTTAGTTTCTGCATATGGTCATTTCGACAACTTTTGTCTCTTCAGTGGATATAAAATCTAAACATTAGGAAGTCCCTTAACTCAAGGTTGTGTAAAAACTGATAGAGAATAAATAACTAAATATAATCTAAATGGAAAGCCAAATTAGCTAAGGACAGAGCTTTGCATGAGGGAGATACTCCTTAGTTTTCAACAAAATTCACAAAAATTTAGACATTGCAACTTTACAAACAAAATCGGCTTTCGGTCAGCACCGAAGTACTGACTAGTGAGCTTGTGAATACCCTCGGGGTATAAATGTAAGTACCGAAGTTGCTATTAATTTAATTTTTGCAGATGCCAAATAGACAACTTATGCTTCTTCATTGCATAATAAATTGGAATTCGGAATAAATAATTCTTAATGTGTGAAACTCACAGAGTAAAAAATAACCAATAGAATCTAAATGCGAAGTCAAAACCAATTGGGGATAGAGCTATACACAACGGAGATAGTCGTTCGGTTTTGACAAAATTTTCCAAAATTTAGATAGTGCAAGTTTCACAATACAATAGATTTTGGGAAAGCACCAAAAATAAAGTAAATTTAATTTTTGTAGATGGCAAAGTGTTTAACCTCTTTCAAAAAGATAAGTTAAAAATTTATAACAACTTTTGCCACCTAAATCCTAGCAGACCAAGCTGAGTTAATTTTTTTTTTTGTAATTCAATATCAAAATACCGAAGTTACTGTAAAATTAGTTTCTGTAGATTCGCATTTCGACAACTTATGTCCCTTAAGCGTAGATCAAATCATACCACTTGGAAGTCCATTAATAGAAATACACGTAGAAGCTGATAGAGAGTAAATGATCAATAGGATCAAAATAGAAAAGCAATAAAAAATGATAGTATGTTTTATTTTAGAGGCTATTTATGCTATTTGGTCCTTATCGTTTGACAAAGATAGCCGTGTAGACATGCGCAATAACATACACAACTGGAATGTTGTAAAAGTATTGGAAGAAATGTCGAGATCGAACGACAAAGAATTAAAACAATTAAGTAGATATGCAATTTGGACATTAAAAGAACAGGGTAAGACCAAACAGTAACTGTTTTATAATTCGAAGGCGTTAGCCTTTCATCTTCAAAAATCGCTAAATGTTTAATCTATATTAGCATTCTGAATTTTTATGTGATATTTAAAAATAATGGGGATATAGGGAGAATGAATGCTATTATAAAATTGTATTGATTAATTGTTTATAGCTATTTAAAGTTACAGAGCAATTTTGTATCTTTATTCAGAACGAGTACTAATAAAAAGTGTAAAATGTATAATGTACCAACACATATGGTTACAATTGCATGTAGTAAATACTGCTAAAGTTCCTGTAAAGTTAGCTTCTGCAAAAGCCCTTTGTCAAACAAGTGCAGCTCAGATCAAAACATTCAGAAGAATAAAACCGATGGATATACAAAAGAGCAAAATAAAAATTTTACATATGAAAATATTACGGCTTGGAATTTCTTGATTAATTATATAGAAAAATTAGATAGTCCAAAAATTAATAAAAAAGAAAGGTTAAAACCCTATATCAACATCGTTAGGAAAGAGCTATGCATAATTATCTCTTTGGACAAAGATAATATTTAAATAGCGCAGAACCCAAGCCTTCTACTGCAAAATAAAAGAAAAAAAAAGATATCGTGCCTTATAAAGCTTGTGTAATATTAGTTTAGGAGAACAGATTTTAGCCCCCAAAGGTGCAACCCTCTTTAAATAAAGCTTTAATTTGGTGTCAAAGATACAAATAGACAAATCAGGTACAATGCCTTATTTAAGTTAACTTACATCTATACAAACCTCATCTATACAAATCAATTGTCATTTACATAAATAAGGAGGTTCTCGTGTCGCACTTTGGCCCCGGTGAGAATGGAGAATTAATGTTCCTTCTTGAATAAAAAAATCAATAAACATGCTTTTGTAAAAAAAATGCACGAATGTCTAACAATTTAGCATGCTATTTAAAAAAAGCAATAAAAAGTAATTAAACTTGCATTTGCATATTGGATTGGCTTAATATTATATTACTTTATTATTTTATTTAACAATTGAAATATGCAATAACCGAGACCAACTTCCTTACAATCGAATACCAAGTTAGAGCATTTGTTTATCATGAGTACCATTGACTAAAATTGTTTGTAAGTTTACAATATCTTAGAACTTGTGTACTGTACTTGTTTGAAGCATCACACAGGAAACATGAACAACATAAAGCATATGATGACAGGCATGTAATGATTAGCTACAATTGGAGACAAAAGGATGTGGTGAAACAAATTTATAATTATGTACACAAAGGTGGAATACAAGTATGGATGGATGATTCTGACAATGAATCCAAGGTAGAGGATATGGCAAGAGCTGTTGAAAATGCTGACATTGTATTGATTTGTTATTCATCTCAATATAGTGACAACAACTTTTGTCGAGCAGGTATGGCAATTGCAAGAGATTCAGAATAAATCTCTGAATAAAATGGCCTTATGACATGTAAAAATCCGAATCAAATCTATCAAGTGATCTTACATTAATCGCAAGCAAGCACCATTTTTTAAAATTTAAAGGTCTAAAAGTAAAAATATATGTAATGGATTTAAATCGCACCGCACACTAAATGTCTGTCTCTCTTCTTGATTATATAAGGAAGTGCTGGGTCTTTTATTTTGTTCACATATCT
>MJUU01043684.1:45732-71385 GCA_002080025.1 Modiolus philippinarum | reverse complement strand
CACCGCACACTAAATGTCTGTCTCTCTTCTTGATTATATAAGGAAGTGCTGGGTCTTTTATTTTGTTCACATATCTCTGTGTGTGTGTGTGTGTGTGTGTGTGTGTGTGTGTGTGTGTGTGTGTGCAATTTTCGATTTCCTTAGCTGATACCAGGAGATTTAATTTGATCATTACACAATAGAGTAAAAATTCACAGTTTTCTCAAAATCCTTTTCGCTACAGTCGACATATATTCCCAGAAATAATGGTGTGCGCACAGATCGATTTTTATTTGTGCCTTCAATATTTTTCAGAAGCAGAGTATGCATTTCTTCTACTGAAAACAATTGTTCCTTTGAAAATTGAACAAAATTATAAACCAGATGGATGGATATTATCGATAATTGGCGACAAGGTATACTATGGTTACAGTGAAACATGCAGATGAAATGAAATTTCATAACGTTACAAGTGCTATTAATAAAACTCAATTGTAAAATTCGGTTTCATCAAAGTGGAATAAAACTTATTTGCTTTAATCAGACAACCAAAAGGAGTCATTTGATTAACCTGGAACATAACTTAATAGTCAATGAATCAACTTGCCATAGCAAATGAAAAACAAAGACCAAATAAAGGGATACAATACATGTAAATGCACATCGGGCAAACACAAACGATAGGATAGCCGGGCATGGTAGCAACACCAGCAAAAGTTAAACCGGTTTAAAGGAACCCCATCTAGCAAGAAAGCACTCTGGTGTTGAAGAAAAACCGGTCAGTAAAGTCCAGTTTACTAGGCTAGTACAGAATACAAATAATTCTGAATTTGAAGCCTTATATTTGAATTTGATGTAATTCTAAAATGTTTCCCATCGTATTCAAAATTTAAAATTCATTTTATTTTATTTTTAGTCTCCAAAAAATTCTAACCAAAAAGTCAAAGAAATAATTAGCGATGAGTTGGATGTAAGACATGTGAAAACCCAGACAGATCAGAGTTTTGCCTTAACTGACTATGATAGTAATAGGTAAATACCTTTTTTTTCTTCTTTTTTTTTTGTTTTGTTTTTGTTTTTTTGTTTTTTTGTTTTTTTTTTTTATTATTATTATTATTATCATTTTTTTGTGAGTTTTACAATTTCAGTAGAAGCAAATGAGGTATTTCAATCGAAATGTTTAAATGTTTTGATTTCTTTAACAAACGAAAAGTTAAAAGTTTGGTATAGTTGGTGCTGATACAATATTTGACATCCAAGAATAAAAAAATCATATTTGATCGAGAGCATATAACCTGAAATGCATAAAAGTAACAAAAAATGTTTTTGCATGTTTTTGTCCTATAACTTTCAAAACTTTGATGTTCGAGTGTTTCAAAATATCAGCATGAAAACTGGGTTTGTAATCGTCGGGACCCAATAGACAGAGAGATACAAAACAACATTTTGTCAATATTGTTTTCAATATCTTTCTATTCAAGATTATGAATATTATTCCACTATATATTGTAACTTTACTTATAGCTTGTTTTCATTAGCTAGTACCGCCACACTTATAACTTGTAACAAAGCATCATATTTCATTCGGCCAAAATATCATGTTCCCCCATTCGATTGATTGATTGATTGATTGATGTTTTACGCCAACATCAGCAATATTTCAGCTATATCGTGGCGAGAACTGTTAAGTATATTAACTACTTAGAATAGTTATATATAAAAAATATCTATATAAAACCATATAGCTTTATACAAGTAAAAGAAATGTGTAAAATGTTAAAAACATAATTAAAGAAATTATGGTTTGACTAACAATATTAGAAATTAGAAACTAGTTTAAAATTGATCTTTTTAAATCTCCCCCATTCGAAATTCTCATTATTTCATTATTCTCTCTTGAAACACATCATCCATAAATGATAGCAATGGCTTGAGATGTCACCATTAAAACAAATCGGCACAAAGCAGAAGACAGTGAGTATTCGTTATAGAATGAGATTTCAAATAACACTGAGAAAAGAACTTTGGTTGCTGTTTTTTAAGTGATTTGGAGTTTAAAGGAGACTATTATTTTATGATGTATGAAGCACTTTTCTCAAGTAATGTCACATTTTAGGACTTGTTCTTGTCGAACTTAGAAGGGACCGATTTTATTTAATGTCATGTCGATAACCCTCAACAAATTAAAAGCACCAACAATCATTTCTCTAACTGTAGTGTACCTTGGGTACTTATTACTCGGTTAAATTCAACTTTTGTTAAAAAGGGGTTTCCGATGGGGTTCCAGAAAAAAAAGGGATTCTTGTCTTTTTCTGTCAATTTTTGCCTGAATTCTGCTCGAAAGTTTACACATTTTACAGAAAAGGTGGTCTTATTCTCGGGAACCCCTCTGAATTCGCCAACAATTTGTACATATTAAACCGAGTAGTGGAATATATATATTTCCCATGCATGAGGGAGATATGAAGATTCTTAACCCTCGGTAAATGGGGGTAATATCAAAATTAACAAAAAAATTGTCAAGACCCCAAGTCCAAGAGGCAAAAAGACCAAGCAGGTGAATATTCACCGGATAAGTGTAGACCGCAATGGTCCTGACTTGATACAGGTCTTTCAAAAGAAATGATGGGTTAAACCGGTTTTATGGTGCGACAAACTTCCACTTCCATTACGGTAGTGTCCGTTTGAAACTTAACAGCCATTACTATTGAAAGGTCGTAGACAGTAATAATAAATTATCATCTCAGTATTAAGTAAAAAATAAACTTGAATCACATTTCGGACCGAAACTTCAAAGTTCCACAAGAGACTGATATCAATTCAAGAACTTTTTTATGATCGTATGAGACGGAATTTTTGAAGCATTGTTTAATAAGGCGGTCACAAAGGTAACTTTGTATAAGGAGAAAGTTTGTATAATTTGTATTAGCTCTCACGTTACGAATCAATTGTGAAACACACCCTGTCAGCAGAAGAAGTTGGAATATTACTACCCGTGTTAGAGAATTTGATAATGTTGAAATTGAAATTGAAATCGTCAATTCTGTCGTAAATTTTAGTACTGAGATGACCATTTTAGTCTAATTCGAGATGTAAGTCCAAAAAGATGTAGATGTGGTGGTTTCTGTTTTTCCTTTTTCTCTAGTTCTTGAAGATTTATTGATTTGATCCATTTAGCAAAATATGAACATCATCAATATATCTGTAAGTGAGACTGAAGGATCTAACATCTTTTATTTTATAATCTTTAATGAAGAATTCCAGTCTAGTCGGAATATAAAAACAAGTCTGCGAGTACAGTAGCATAATTTGCGCCCATTAGTATTCCAACTTGCTGTTGATATAAAGCACCTCCCAAAGTGAAAATAAAATATCAATAAGAAAATCAAGCATACTGCACACATATTTTCCATCGTAGTATACTTTTCCTTTGAGATTTGTTTTTGAAAAAAATGTAGATTTATAAACTTATAAAAAAAAAATTGATTTTTAATCGGCAAAGGCTTTTTGAATGATAAATCGATTCGTGATTTTACTTTATCATGAGAAGGCATGGTATAGAGATTTTCCAATAAATCCTTCGAATTTTTAAGTATTCACACTTTATTTATGTCACTTCAGGCATGAAAAGTTTCACAGTATGCCGGATACCGGTCTTTGACTGTAGACAAAACATTAGTTAGTCTAATAGACAGTTCAGTAGGTGAACAGGATTAAGATACAGCTATGTATCTTTCCTTGTATGGATTTTTGTGTAATTTTTTAACCCAGTATAGGTATGGCAGTTTTTGATTTTTTTCTTTAGTTTCAATATTTAAAGAGAAATGAATGACCTGTGATTGGAAAGGACTTCATCTTTGTCAAATAGAACTCTTTTGTATGAAGCACTACTTGGTTAATTATGATCGGTGCCTAGTTCTTTGATGAGGCAGTTGTAATAATGTGCTTTTCATTCAAAAAACGATGTTATTAGAAGCTTTGTACAACAACATATTTGTCATGTAATGTAGAGAAGAACTTACAGGCTTCACAATCTTCAAATACAGACTTCGGTGTACTTGCACATGAGATAATATCTCATGTGTACACTTTGTTCAATTACTATTATCTAAATTTATGTAAATTCTAAAACCTAAGGATTAACTCCCTCCATCGTTGTTTTGTCCTTAGTTATATTTGATATTACTGATTATTGGGATTTCGATTGGGTTTAAGCATTTTAAACATTTTTCGAAATTATGGATTTTCCTTTGTTTGGGTTCTAGTGCTGCTTATGAGGAATTAATTTCCGAAATGGCCATACAGCTCATTAAAATAATTGCAGTTGGAATAAACATATGTGTTATGGTCTCATTTTCATTTACTCCATATCCTTTCGTAAAATATTCGGTATTTTTTTTTGGGGGGGGGGGATCTTACAAAATCTGACAAGACTCAAGTTCTGGTTCTTGGTCTGTCTCTTTCTTAACCTATGTTCAGGCGTAATTTTCAACAGCGTCCAATACAATCTTGAAATATAAATTCAATTTAATACGCCGTGGTTCTTGGAATTTCGGACTATTGGAGACCACCTTCCGTTGAAATTCATTTTCAATGATCTTAAGGTCGCCCGTAATGACATGTCAAGGGGGTCTGTAAACAAAAGGAGGGACGAAACAGTCGCATGTCAGAGGGGATTTCAGAAAATTTTCAGTGTCTAGGCCTTACAGTTCCTTTTTGTAGTAAAAAAATGTCCTGTTCATGGTCTTCATATAGCGGCTGTATGCTTTTGGTTTATTAATCTTTGAAATAGGGAGAAATTTTAGAAGTAATTTTTTTTACAATTCAAAATATTGCCGATGTTAATAGCATCTATTCCTTTGTTGGCACACGGAATGTGAATAAATTTCATGTTTTTGTTGTGAAAAAGTCCGGTCCTTAGGAGTTAGAATAGACAGTTAGAATAGATAGGAGGCTACATCAGAGATGTTACTGCTTAGTCTGCACTCTGGATTGAAAATATCTACGTCTACGAAATAATAATTCCCAGTCAAGCGATAACTTTGGGAAAAAGTATTCCCTCGTTTCAGCAAATCTTCAAATCTCCCTCCTGCAAAGGAAAAAAAATTATAATATACATTGCCAAACTTGCACAAAATCTTTGCATAGATATAAAATCATTTTCTACATTTTCATAAATCGACTGACGCACATTTCATGCCACGAAGATAGGTCTCTAAGGCAAAGTTTATGGAGTCTTTGTCCTTACTTTGTTCCTTCTTCTCTTCTTTTCCGAACAAAGGTTTCAGAGATCCCTCATCCATATTTACGACGCTAAGAAGGAACATAATTATCAATTTGTAGTTGTGCAAATAGATATCAGAATTTCAAAACTGCAGCGTTGCCATTGAAAGCGTATAAAGGCCGGAAAATTTACAAAATGTGATCAAACATTTTCCTCTGCACATGTCAGGGACCCCTATAGCAGATCGAAACTTACCTGGCACGAAACATGGATGATCCGATGTCTAGTCGTGCAAGATGGTCTAATAATTTCTATATTAACACTGTTGTCATGGAAACGTCAAAAAGCGGGAAAATTGACCAATTTTTCGAAATTTAGCAGAGACACAGATACTAATGTCTTGTTCTGCATTTAAGGTGTCTGCAGGGTATTATTTTCCTTTTATAGAATTTTGTGAAATTTTATGTGTAGAAACATAATTGTATTTTAATTAAAATATATAATAAATTTTGGGGGTCACCGTGCATTTAAGTGGCAAATTGAAAATTTAAGGATTTTACATAGAAATGATAGGAAAAATTATTATATGATAGGATAGCTTTAAGAATCTATTATAGATAACTATTTTGTAAAATTTCTTGATAAATGAACAAGTATTACACAAAAATGGCGGAATAATACCACTGAGACACCTGAAGTTAAGAATTTTTTAAATTGACACAGATGCAATGGATACGAAAAAAAGACGCAGATTTTGTTAGATCCAATGTTACGCAAAAACAAAAGCATGCAAACTGTTATGTATTTGTGCTCTATGCTCTCAACTACAACGTTTGTAATGAGTGTTAACTATATTTTAGGGCATGGCGTAGAAGTTTAGCTGTGCTAATGATCATGACGATGACGACAACAACGGCATTATTATACTGGAAATTTACCAGGTAGACTACATTTTAGGCAAAGGGATTTCAGAATTTGTAACAACTAGTGCAAAACATTACTTGATGATGTTGTCATTATTTGCAATCATTGATCTCAGTTATTTGTATATTGTATTCATGTTAACCGAGGTTTCAAAACTTTCACTATATTCTATTATTTATGCAATTTTTAGTTCTTGACAAGACAATTAAAAAAATCAACATCCAAACAAGTGAATGATCTATATTTCATTGAAATGCTAGACATGTATTCCACTTTATATCGATACTATTTCTGATGACTTCAATGTATATCTTTGGTAGGTTTTATAAAATTCGCAAATTTTACCTCGAATGGTGAATGAAAGGATATGGAGTAAATGTACATGAGACAAACTCTCTTCAAATACATGGTTAAAAACAAGCAAAGGAACAACGCTTTTATTATTGTTGTTCATCTTGAAGTTACCATGTGGCCTTCAACAATGAGCTTTGCACATACCTCAAAATAGGTTCAAGATTGCCCCTAGCACCGGTTTGAGCGGCATTCTTTGCTAATTGTCGAACAACGCTACATCCATGTCTTTTCAGGTCATGGATGCGAGATTATCAACAAACATTAAATAAACTGGCAAAGTGCACTGAATTATTCAAATGATATGGGTAGAAATGAATTTAAACCTATATAAACTCAATCATCCAGATCTATAAATCTCGTCTTTGCAAATTTTCAACCTAGTGGTAAATCCAGTGTTTCGAAAATCCATTTATGAACTAAGTCTTTTCATTAATTTATAGAACCCGTGCAATTTGCAAATGAATGAGATAACTACATTTATATTGTTCTACAAGTTGATTTGCTTGTAATTGGTGACGGTACTGCTATCGTTGCTATTACCATTCCTGTTAGTATAGAAATATAAAACTTAATATGGCTGTATAAAAAAATCGATTTTACAAATTAAAAGCAGATATATCAAGATCTGATTAAAAACTTTATACTAGAAACAAGATACAGATGTTATGACAGTAAATTAACAGTTAAATACAAAATCTTGGGCAAAAATATATCAGTACATTGGACCAATACCAGAAAATGCAAGTTACCACAAATGGCTTGTAAAACTTAATAGGGCAATAATGATTGTGCTACATTTACAACCCAAAAAGAAATTACCCTTTCACAGATTCAAATAAAAAAAACAAAGGCATTTTGTTATCACTTTTTCTTTGAACTGTAATTAGACAATGTCACTTTCAAAATATCAGCTTTCATACATATTTGGATTTATATTCTTTGATTCTATCTGCACTGAAGAGCTTCAAGTTGTTCAAATGGTCACATACAGAATAGAAATGTACAGTAACTTTGGTATTTGTTATTCATTTGATTGTCAGGTTTTAGAAAATTAAAGTTTATGCCACAGATTATAGTTTCAAAAAATCCTTTAAACTTGCTGGGAAATTTTTAATCGAAGCAAGCCAGGAGAAATCTTAATAACTTTTAACACAAAATATGTCCATTTAACTGGAATTCTTCGTCTCCATTCTATTGAGAAAATCAAAGAAATCAAAAAGGGAATTTTTGTGCCAATTTTTTTTCAAATCAAAATTTTGGGAAACCAAAGAAAAAAAATTGTCATTAATTTATTTATTGATGAGAAATTGGAATTTTAAAAATTTCAGATTTGTCCAAAGATCACTGCTAAATCGTTTTTATGTAAAATCTGGAAGATATATCTGCAGATATGCCATTTAATTGCTCCGAGCGATACGTTGGTTATCTAATAAACATTATTTCGAAAAACAAGGAGTGTTAAATGTGACTCTGAAAACCGAAATTAATATAGTAGAGATAAACCACCTTCACAGAAAAATTAAGAGAGAAAAAGAAGAGAAAAAGATCTGCAATGAGAGATGTACAGTTTGTAAACATTGGAAAACCTTACCCCTACCCCAACAAATTTACCCTAAAATTGTCAATTTGTGTCTATGTTCGCATAAAAATTACCAGAACACGCAAACTGTGTGTTATATATGACAGTGCTGCATGAATTACATCATGATTTGGTATTTTAACATACCGGTATATTTTTTATCACAAAAATGTACCAATTAAAAAACACATAAAAATTGCAAAAATGGAAAGAAGAATTCGCATGTGTATGTCCCTAGTGGTGACAAATGTACAAATTTTTTCATAAAACAAAATATTGGATAAAGCTAAATGTGCCAGGATCACATGCGTTGTCGAAAGAGCCTTCAGATGGAGGCCGTAAAACAAATTGGTACTACACCTTCTATCATTATTTTAACACAAAGTCCTAATCTTCACTTATCATATATGTAATAAACCAATTGTATTATACTGCATACATCAAAAAAGGGAATTTTGAATACAATTTGGTTTTAACAAACGGGAGACTGAAGAACAGCGAAAAACAACATGCCTTCAATTCATGTTTCATGTCAAAACAGACACATACATGAATGTGCTACATTTCAAGTACAGTCTGTATTTCAAGATTGTTTTTATCAGTGTATGTGACTGTAATTTTCTGTTATTTTTGAAATTTTTATACGTTATATCTGCCCCCTTGATTCATTTGAAATATGTCCCATTATATACTTATCAATTGCCCCGTTGAACAATATTTTTGTTGCCCCATCTAGTTAGGAATCCACCCATTGTAAATCAGTCCCAGAATCCACCCATTGTAAATCAGTCCCAGTAAGTAGATTGACACGTGTTCGTGTTTCACAATCAACAACGATAAGCATTTTCTAGCTGTGCATCGCCAACAGGCATTTCACTCAAAGCTCTCGTTTTGATATATCCGGAATAAACAAATACACCTTCTTAGAAATATGTATGTAAAGTACCTAAGCTATTACACAAATAGATTCGATGCAAATGAAAGAAATCCAACAGAAGAAATGAAAAAAAAAAGAAAAAGAAAATGGGCGCAAAGGTCCGAACAATTGGAAATTTTTAAAATCGACCCAAACGTCATTCTATGGGTTAATTACATCGAAACTAGGAAATAAGGGGACGACCATTTGACTTTCGGGGGAGGGCGCATAGACGAGTTTGCCTACAAAATTTATTTATATTGACGAAAATCTCGAACAAATTATTTATTTTCACCAAATGTCCCATCAAATTATTTTTTGCATTTGCAACAAAAAAATTATTCTTCAAATTAAAATTAAACTATCTATTTTCATGACAAGTAGGGTCAGAATATTTATTTTCACTGTCACCAAGATAAAATTATTTATTTACAAAATCACCCAAGCCCCCTCCCCTGAAAATCAAATGGTTGTTCCCTAAAAATGATTTCAATTGTTTATGCGAAAATATTACACTGATCAACCTACCTCTTCATATGCAAATTATTAAGTCCTTTTTAATTTAAAATGGACAAATTGGTAGTATTACTTAAACAGATGACATTATAAATCTGGACAAAAATGTCATTATTCTGAATTGAGCCCTGATCCTTTAACGGATTGGGGAGCGGGGATTGTACCATTTTCTTCATTTACTTTTTCTTGATTACTTGCAGAATTTGGGAAAATATTGACAAAAAGTTTTTCTTTCATTTCCATTTCTCCAAGTGAATATAAGCGATTCAATATGTATAAAAGTTATCAAATAATGATATCTAGCCAGGTAAACAGATCCTGTGGCATGCATATTGTGTACAATAAAACAACCATTTAGTGTTCGAAGATCATTCACTCAAAAAAAATATAGATCTGTGATTGAATTTTTTCTGGGTTGGTGATTAAAAGAATGAAACGCATTTCGATGATATCCGGGAATTTCATGATTTTTATTTAAAAAAAACTATTTTTATGTCATCTGTATATTTCCCCACAGAATCCACTTACTATGGTCTGATAACAAGAGGATGGGATAATTCGAGTCGGCAAATAATACTAGTATATGTTTATCATTCGTAAAATCTTTTCCAAATCACTATTCTGATTTTTCCAAAGTAAAATAACAGAATATCGAGATCTCCGGCATTATATTGGATTTCTGCATATTGCCATTTTGACTGCCTGTTATTTTAAATAACAAAATACCGAAGTTACTATGAATTTAGTTGCTTCATATGCGCATTTCGACAACATATGTCTCTTCAATACAGGTCAAATCAAAACATTCGGGAATCCATCAACCGAAATATGTGTAAAACCTGACACAGAACAAAGTATCAAAAGGATCTAATAGAAAAGCCAACATCAACTAAGGACAGATCTATGCAGGAAGGAGATACTCCCTAGTTTCTAGCACAATTTTCTCGAATTTAGATATTGCACGTTTTAAAATGAAATCAGATTTCGGGCCAGGACCGAAGTACTGACTACTGGATTGGTGAACACCTACGGGGACTAACAATCAAACAGCAGAGGCATCGCCCAAGAAGTAATAAATAACAAAATACAAGGTACAAAGACAAAACATTTGACTGCTTATATCCCCTTAAGAACTTAAAACAGAAATTCCCATGAACTAAACATACATGTATGCATCTTTATGTCTCTATAAATTCTTAATTCTCAATAGTTTGAATTTAACCTTGTTGTATTAGTTTTTTTTTAACAACCATTTAGCTATGTTGAAAAAAATTGCCGTAAAAATGTACGCATAATAGAGAAAAGTTTTCGAAATGCAGATGGCATATGCCTGAAATTTAGGAATATTTATGTTTTGAAACTAGACGTTCAGAATTATCACACTTGTCGTGAAACAACTCGGCATAGTTAAGTGTAAAAGATTTGTAATTCAGCAGTTTTAGAAAAAACAATTCCAGTTTCCAGACTGGCTTTTTTATGAGGAAATATTTCTTGATTAGTATTGAATTTGTGGGGTTTTTTTTAAAGATATTTTATATTATTATACTTCATGTAAACTTCCTGTCTTCTCATTGGTCAAGAAGCATGTGCAAGTTTGGTCTAAAAAACGGAATCATTGAAGCATGAACAATGTTGCCCTCTGCTTACTGATTTGTAATAAATGTAACCCTGAAACATTGTTCATGCATCAGTTAACAGAGGGTAACATTGTATATGGTTCACTGACTTTCAATACAAAACATTCAGTATAATAAAATAAATTACATAAACCTGGGAGGGTGACAGTGCAGATGGTTACCCTCCTAGCTATTTATTATTTATATATTATTCAGCATAGTATATAGCCTTAAATAGTAAGAGGCAGTGTTGTTTTTCACAAGACTGGTGTATTTATTAAGTCATCAAAATGAAGTGTGTTTACTCTGTTTGGTATTATTTTTCAATGTCTTATGACAGGTATTGAGGTGTCTCAGTGGTATTATTCCACCGTTTTTGTCTTATACTTGTTCATTAAGGTTTCATTGATCAAAAACTTTACAAAATGGTTATTTAAAGTGTGAAAAAAGTTCCAAAGTATTTTAAATTATTATTCTTAATCACTTTTACAACATTTTCATTGTAAAAAGGTGAACTTCAATGCACAAACTTTAAATCTGTTGCTTGATTTGCAGGACTCAGGGAGACAATTTGATAAAAGAATTTAAAATACATATCACTAGAGAAATTATCATTTCGAAATTTATCTCTCACACTGTCAGTTGCTTTAGTTTTTTGAGTTGTCTTGTATAGCACATTTGTCATCTTTTAGTTTTGTCTTCGTTGCTATGTTTGTGATACCAATTTGTCCTTGTTATTGTCTGACCACTTAATACACTCGCATAAGCTTTTCAAACTTTTACCTTGGTACTGTTTTAGGGTTAGAGAAGTAACACTTACCATGGATTTTAATTGGTTTTGTCTAAGGGTTAGAAAATGACAATTATCAATCAGTCATCAAACAGGTCTTTCAATACTATATTCTAGCTGGCTGTGTGACGGGTGCCATGCGTGAAGCAGATCATGCTTACCCTTCCGGAGCACCTGATGATACCTCAGTTTTATAGGGGTACACACTGCTAGTGCTTTAGTTTTGTATCGTTCTTGTTCATTTTTATTTATTTGAAAATTTCACAAAATTCTGTATTAGGAAATTAGTACCCTCCAGGCACCTTAATATACATATAAATGATTTGGGTGTCGCTTAAAATAATCATTACTTTCTGGTGCAATCTAGTCCTGTGCTCTTGTGTATATTCCCCCACTTACTGGAGAACTATTACCGATGAAATGTGTATGAAAATATTCCTGATGCAATCAAATTATCAGGGTGTGATAAACAAAAAGGTTTTTTCATTAGAATTGTTTCTTAATAATGCTTAAATGGGAGGGGCTCATTTGGATCTGTTTGCAACCAAATACAATCATTTTTTGTTAAAATTTATTTTTTTCAGTTGAAGGATTATGTTACTTTGAACACTATAATCAAAATGCACAAGAGTGCTGCTAATGAGGAATTAATTTCCGAAATGACCACACAGCTCATTAAAGTTTTTGCAGTTTGAGTTAACATATGTGTTATGGTCTCATGTTCATTTACTCCATATCAGAAACATTTAACAATACAGGCACAAGCTCATACACTACATCCAGTCAAGTCCAAGTCAACATCATAACATCAGATCTCTATTAAATGACGTCATAAACAAGAACATTAAAGTACGGAAAAGACACTGACATCAAAATGCATATAAAGCAAAAGTAATGGTACATAAGACATAAAGGACAGTAAAAGTTGTTTTCACAACACTGCTCTCCCTTTTAAAAACATTTCGTCCTCGAAATACTTTTAACAGTTAACAGACAATATGCAGTAAACTTGAGGATTCTGGGAGAAAATGTCAGACAAGATGTCTATTTACATATTGCTGCTCAATGAAGGTATTTGAATTGAATTCTGAGTCCCATATTGAGTAGAAGTTGCAGAGATTCCAGATTTGTCCATCTTTTGCAAAACAAAAAAATGTTATTGTTTGTCACTTAATTTGACACGTGATCATTAACTGTGGAAGGAATATTCTCATGTTTGTCATTGGCAACTAGATATTTACATTTAAAATTACAGTTTGAAGTTGAATTTGATTGTCATTTTTGATGGTCATTTAGATTCGAGTTGCTACATTGTGAAATGTCCCTTTTGATGATTGATGTCCTGTTGGTCCGTAGACTGTCATGCACGTCATCTGTCTCATTTAAATTGACATTTACATTTCTGGTATGCATGCATTTTGATTAACCATGATCTGAACATCTTGCGTTTTATTGCATTTCTTCAACCTCTGTGGGCACTTTCTGTGGATATGTCCTTTCTACATTACGAAAGTTATACCGTATTGTGTGTTACTTGGATTTTCTGTAATTTATTTTAAGTAACCCATTACTCATAGAACATGTGCTTTTCATGTTTAAATACAATTCTTTGCAATGTTTTTGCCACATAACCTCTCTGATAAATGAGTCTAATGTAGACGGTTCGGAAATTCACACCCTGAGGCTGGCAACCGGATCTGGATATCCCCGCATACTGTATTCTGCTACAAGTTTTATGAGCAGTTCAAGTGGTATTCCAGGAAATGACTTCCTTAAATGTCTCTCTACCCTATAGATATTTATACTATAACTAATCCAAGATTCTGATTATCGCAAAATATTCAACGAATGATCGAATAACGCAGTAATTCACGAATGCGCGGAGCGCATGAGTGAATTACAGCGTTTTCGATCATGAGTTGAATATTTTCGATAATCAGAATCAAGGATTAGTTATAGTTTTTATTATATAGATCTCCACGCATATTTGATGGTTTCGTTAATGATTCATTTCATGAACTACGTTTTCAAGATTAATCCGCTGTGACGTTTACTTAACAACAACGTTGACAACGTCTATTGTGACGTCACTTCCTAGAGTGAAATTATGGAAAATAATTTCACAGTTAATTATCACTTTTCTTTCACTGGGAAATCTCAATCTTTCACCGCGATCTATATAATAAACCCCTATATACTTTCATGTATATGTTTTTAAATACTTTGAAGTTTTTACCTAGAAGCTTCAGAACTTTCAATTTCACCAAAACGAAGTTTCAAAGCAGAATACAACAGCTTTACATCATTCAAGTTAAACATATTCCAATACAACACGCTGAATGATGTTATCATATAAAATGTCATATCTTTTAGTGACCATTGGAAGCGTTCAGCAAATAATGAAAACTGCATTCAAAAACCTTCAAAAAACTGTCCATCAAACTTTGGTAAATGTTGCTCAAGCATGGTGAATAATTACAATTAAAGTTTCTTGATATACTTCTCTGTAAAATATAGATTCAGTCTTCAATAATGTCTTTTATTCCTCTCCTCCCTTTAAAAAAACATGTCACTGGACAAATCATGATTTGGCGTTGGTTAGTCTCTATTCGCCGCCACCAATTTTTGTGAATTTTATCCAAAGTAACAATCCTTGTCGAGCGGCAATTTAACTTAGTTCCATTTATGAAAACTTCCAGTTTTTTCCTTTGCAAAACAATGATATAATCTCATGTACATGTACACCATATCTAAGAAAAATAAAGAGCATGTCTGGGTTAAATCCGGGTATCATAATCTTCAAAATTTAGTAAAAAATTTTCAAGTGTCACACTATACGAATGCATTTATCTGTGAGTCTTTTTTGTATTTATTTTTAGCCATTCACCATACAAAGGGGAGGGTTTGGATCCAAGAAAACGAGTTTAACCCCGCCGCAATTTTTGCGATTGTCCCCAGTCAGAAATATGCTTGTCCTTGTCTTCTTATAAAATTTTAGTTTCTTAATTATTCGGTTTATTGGATGTGGTTTGTTTCCATTGATTAATTCACTTTTTAGGGCCATTTAGGGCTTGCTATATGGTGTGAGGTACCTCACTGTGTTGAAGACAGTACGGTTACCCCTAGATGCTTTGTTTTGGGTCGTTTTAACCTGGAGATGGGATGTTGTTTCCTTGACATTTACTCCTTTTCCTTTCTTTTTCATTAACATTAAGGAAAGAATAAAATATCCTTAATTAATGGGCTAGACGAAGCAAAATATTACGATTCACTGAAAAGGAGTACATTTAGTGTTGACATAAAATGAATGTTGACATAGATTAGTTTTGTCCTATGTTTAAAGGAACTATGCATCTCCCTCATAGACGTCCAGCAGCTCAAAAACAGTAGAAGCTTTACTAAAATCCATGGACGAATTTCCACTAGTTTACATGTAGAGGGGTCAAATGATTAAAACAATCCAATTAAAAATGGCGGCCTTCCAAATACCACCAATATTGCTCCCTATCGGCCAAATGGTTTGAGAGGTGAAAAAAAGAGATTTTTCCCATCGTTAAATAATGTTTCTCACTAGTGACCAACTTGAATATGATTCTTGACCTGTGTAATAGTTTTAAACGCAACCATGAAAGGGCAATTATGATAAATCTTGGTTCCAATAGGGAAATTAGAATCCTTTAGGAGAAGATCTCTAAGTGAGTTTTCCCGTGGCATAGGGAAAAATGTTAAACTATGTTCCTTGTCGGTGATCATCTTTGATAAAGTAAGAAACTGAAAAAATACTCTCTTTACAGGGTACCATCAAGAGACTGTTTAGGCCAAGTTTTGTTCCAACTGGTCATATAATTAAAAAGAATATCATTGTAAGTATTCACCCAGTGTTCACCGCTGGCATCCACCTTAACTAAAGTGCTAGCTTGAAATCCCTCTTTATTGGGACTATCAAAAATCTATTTTTGAAAAGTTTGGTACATTTACCCTAGAAGTTTCAACGATTTCTGAATGTGTTTTCCCGTGGGATCATATATAAAACAATCTTCTATGCTGACAGACATCTTTGATAAAGTGCAAACATGAAAACACTTTTTACATGGACCACCTGTAGATTAGTATGGCCAAAATTGGTTCAAATTCGATAACCAGTTTCAGAGGAAAAGTGTTACCATAGAGTCATGTGTTAATATTATTATTATGTTCCTGCTGGCGGCTACCTAGGATAAATTACAAACCTGAAAAACATCTTTTTATAAGGGATCATACAAAAACAGGTTGTGATCAACTTTAGATATATTTTGCCCCGTAGTTTCAGAACAGAATATATCTTAATGGTTCAATGGTTTCAGATGAGAATATCTTTAAATTAGGTTTTTTATCTTTAGTCCAATGGTCAATTATTTTCAACGCGTTTTGCCATCTTGGACAAATTATGATCCTAAAAACGCCTTTTTTACATAAAGTGTGTCAAAAGTAAATGTTTCTTATGAATGGATACCTATAGCTACTGTAGTCGTGTTGGAAAATGGGAACAACTAACACCGAAATTAGTTTATCAGTAAAAAGTAATTGGCTTATATTCTATATAATTTACCACGACTACATGCAGAAATGCATAGCCGAAACGTCTCGAAATCACATTGATTGGGTTCAAAAGCATTTGTTTCTCATCTGTACCAAGCCTCTGAACTCAGGCTCTGGGTTGTTTGGATTGATGTTTTCTTACATCCGTCCACTGCCAGAATTCCCTTCCTGCTTCCAAATTGGTGCAAAATGAATTGAAACAAAAGAAGAAAACACTGCAAGTGATGAAAAGTCAGCAAGCGAGCAGTTTTCCCCAATTGTCGCAAATCAGCGAAGTTCGCCATTACCTAAAACATACTTGATTACGCTTGCATAGAGAAGCCGGTCGCTATCAAGTACGCCGTCCAAGATAAAGTTTAAGACTTAAACAATAATTCATTTTTCATACATTTGCATTATGTTTCATTGTAAATTCAAAAGATTTAAAAGGTCATATAAGTTATCCTACAGAGAATAAGAAAAAGAAGGGAAACGGGGAATGTGTCAAAGAGACAACGACCCTAAGGGGAGCAATAACAACTCAAAGCCACCATAAGATCTTCAATGAACGGTGAGGAAACCCCACACCCAACGGTAGGTCGGAGTTGGCCCCTAAATAAAAGAGTAATCAAGTTCAGCGAAATAACCATCTTCCTAGACTCCGATAGACATAAAGTGAACTAACTAGAAAACAGACAAGACACACAAAGGCTTAATAAATTTCCTGACTCAGGACAGGCGCAAACCTGCTGCGGCGGGGTTAAACTAGTTTTATTGGGCCCAAACCTTCCCCCTAGCCAATGTGATAAATAATAAAAAAAAATGTTTTGAATTCTTTTCAAAATCGCCGTTTGCAGTACAATGTAAATAAGTAAGGCCAATTCTTAGCTCCCAAACGCTGGAGGTACACGCGCACCTGTCCAGAAAATGTAGACGGACCGAGGAAATGAATATGCTTAAACCTTTTTAGAATGATAAGATGTAAATACAAACAATAAAACGACCAAAAGTCATGGTTATAATAAGAGATGCATACTGTAATAATTATATCGCACCGCGGGAAATTTTTATGAATGAACCAAATCGTAAATTACGAATGTCAAATAAAGCTACATTTTCATAGGAAATAATTTGAATTTGACGATTAGTTTCTCGCAAACTACTGCCAGACATGAACTACGTTAATCCGTAGTGTGATGTCTGCTAGGTACATCTGGCTACTGTCTAGTTTAGACCGAAAGCAACAATATAAAGCTGCTTAACAGCTTAAAAACCTCAAAATGTAACGCTAATATGAAATTTACATCGGTTGATAAATCTGGGTACCGTACGAAGCGTGACAACTCCAATCTATATGAAGGTAAAATAACATGATATACCATTTGAATCTGTTTAAAATTTCATATACTGTAACTGTACTAATTTTCGCGGTGTACTTATTTTCACGAATTTCGCTTTCAGCAACATTCCGCGAAAATAAGTACCCGCGAATATGAAAATTTACATTATAGTTATAAGGAAAGCACTCAATTCAGTGAAAATACATACACGCGAACTTAGCTAGAAAGGAACGTTCGCGAAAATAAGTACTCGCGAATATAAGTACAATTACTGTACTAGTAGGTCGATTATCGAATTTTCATGTTCATGTTAATGTTTTCAGATTTAAATTGAGATTTCGCCATCCATGTAGATATATGATAAAGTATTTGTCCAGTTTTATTGGTTTTATTAAGTTTTATGGGAGTGCGTGTTCTTATGGAAATTCACTCAAGGCCTTCCAAAACCAAAAATGTGATTTATTTTGTCAGGGTTTTATTCAATTTTTAAGACGTAAGGCTTTAAAAATTAATTCAAGGTTTCCTTTAAACAATGATTTAATAAAAAACTATTCATATACTTAAAAGCGTCCTTTATATATTTGAGGTGCAAATATTTAGAATTGCACACCCAAAAAACAAATGGTAACCGTAAAACTTGTTTAATGAAGATAAATGAAAAATCATTGTAAAAATAAAAACAATAAAATGTCTGTATAAAATGAACATTTTTAAAATTTCGTGAGGGTTTTGTTGGTAAAATGAAGCCAACTTTTAGTTGCGTGAGGTTATTCTAAATTTTTGGGAAACGCCCAGTAACCCCCCGGGGGGGGGGTGGGTACTGGCATATAATTTTGGTAATACTCTGCCGATAGCCCTATAAAAATGGACCCTGTTTAAGACAGAAAAAATGAAAAAACATCCCCTGTTTAAGACCGAAAAGACAAAAAACACACCCTGTTTAAGACTGATTTCTTCAATCAATATCCTGTTTAAGAAAATATCTGATGGGGTTTCTATGGTCATAGTAGATCTTATATAGCTGCTCTTGTTGTGTAAAACACTAGTTTTGACTGTTTTCCCGTAGTATATATACTGAAAACTACCTGCCAAATGAAGACCTGTATTAATGATACTATAAATGTCATTGAGAGGTATCATTTCTATGTTTCTTGATAGTTCAATCCCAATTTTTGGTTTTTGTAGTTTTTTAAAGTTGTTTTATTTCTGTTTGTTTTTTTTTCCGTTGGTTTTGATAAATCTTATATCCTTGATTCAACTCCATATCCATTTTATTTATGAATAGAAAAAAAATAAATTCATTTTAAACAAACTTTATATCGTACAAGTTAAGATATAACTAGTTAATAGTCACATGTATTTTCTTTCAAATTCAAACATCAAGTCCTGCACGCCTTGAATAAAGATTAACTGCAAAACCATCATAGAGAAATTAAGAATTGAAAATAACAGTCTATTGACTAATAAACCATTTTATAGTCCTAACACGTTGTGAACGTCTACAACCATCATCGGACGGTGATGGCTGGACTACAGTTCTCCTTATTTCGTCATCTTGATTATTCTGATTAATTTCAACATACTCTTGAGGATCTATATTTACAGTTCTACGTCGTTTTTTGGTTTCATTGTTCACTATTACTGTAATTTGGTCATGTTCATTTTTCGGCATACTAAGGTAACCATTGTCATCTGTTTTCAAATTTACATGACAGATGATATATACAAATGCAATTCTAACAGCTGTTGATATAGTTGTGTACAAAAAGTCTTCATTTTGAATTTTCTCATATTGCTGGAATGTCACAATGATATTACTCTTATTTTCATGGATAAAGGGTCCGGTAGCTTGTAATTTGTACTGCCATTTTTCCCTTGACTAGTGATTCGCACAACCTGACCGACTTTATAAGTCTTGTTTTTTTTCTGTCAATAACAGCATAGTCCGTGAAGAGCTGGACTTTTAGTATTTCGTCTTCTGGGTTGTCGTCGTTTGAAGACCCTAGATCTTTGCTATATTGTTGGTGTTGTCTGAAACAAAGAATTAAAAACTATTTATTAAATAACTCATGAAATTGTTTCATTTTCTTCTGAATTTTTTAAACTATTTAATGTAACTGATGCAGCATTTTTTTTGTGGAAACTTAATTGTTGATTTCAGGGTATTTTCAATCTCTTTAAGCATGCTCTAATAGCTAACAGAAATTCCAGGGAAAACTCATGGACGTCATATGGTTATACATACAATCATTCATATTGGTTCAGATTTACAATCAGTAATGTTGTCACGACTGCACTTTCAATAGCATGGCGCTGTTCAATTTCAACATTGACACTAATGTGGACTTGTAGATTTGACCACCACCTGGAACATCTATTTTTGGCTGTACTTTAGTAACTAAAGGTTCTTCAGCGTCAAGGACTTCTTCAAATATTGGTCTCATGTCAAAGATTTCTTCTAAAATATAAAAAGAGTTATTAATATTTATTAGCAATACTTAAGATATTCGATCCAGGTACTGTAAGAGAAATTCAAAATAAAGAATGAAAATATATGTACATGTATGTCTTGTTTATACAGTTTGCAAGTCATTCTTCACTTTTATCTTTTAATCTAAAGATGACTACACTGTCTTTAATTGCATTTTTTAATATTTAACAAATGCATTTTTAAATTGCAACTGAAGATATTAAATCTTTATTGAAAAGCACAATTTTACTCCCTTGGGAGTTGATGGCAATACATATCATTACAGTACAAAATACACAAATATACAAGACATTTCAAACATAACACATAAAATAAAGTAAAGAATCATGCAGCTATAGAGTCCACTTTCCTCAGTATTACAGACTTTTTAATAAATGGAGCAACAAACTGCAATTGATTCGGAGATTACATAATTTTTAAAAATTTATCTTGTTCGTTTTTTGTATCGGAAAGATTAACTATATTAAATTGTTTTCGTATGTTGTTATACTTTGGACAATGGAAAAGTAGTGAACCTCATCTTCGATGACTTTTGAATTGCACATTTGACGTAATCTTTCATTTCTGTTTAATTTTTTATATCGACACCTTTCTATTTCTAGAAAATGGTCACTAATCCTCATTTTACATATATTTTTTTCTATTTTCAAAATTTGTTGTTAATAAATATTCATTGATTTCATAGTTAGTTTTAAGTTTACTGTATAAAAATATTTTATTATTTTCATTTAGTGTATTTAGTTTTTCAAAAAAACAGAAATTGTTGTAAAAATTTTTTATGTATACTTTTCTTGCGTTTCATAATACAAAAATACCCAAGCTGCATATAAAAATGTAAATTTCGTTATGCTGTACACGTGTTTCAAGGAGTAACCGCAGTATAACAATCAAATAATATGTACTTGCTTATAGTGTTTCTGAGCCTCGGTACAATTTAAATTGTATAATTGACATGATTATTATTTATTTGTTTTCTGATATTTTGCATTGCAAAACTTGTTTTGAATAGATATTAAGAGCAGTACAGCCAATTTACAGAAAGGAAGAAAAAATTATCTAACTGAACAAGCCTTTGCCTTGTGAATCATTGGTGTCTCTTCTAAGGGAACTCTCATTTTCTGTACTGACATTATAACCACTATTCTGACAAGTAGCACCACCAACAGCTCTATCAGGGTTTTCGCAATCATCGATCCCTGCTTCAATATCATTAACATTGATGATGATCTTTTTGGAATGAAATGGTCTATAAAACCAGTCATCTGAATCATCATCATCGTCGTCGTCATCATCATCATCATCATCATCGTCGCCATTTCCGGGTGGACCCATTCCCACAGATCTCGCCAATTTTCTAGCAATTTTTATTCCATTTCTCCAGGCGTTAATTTCAGCGCCTATTAGTGGATACGTTCGTAGGTCTGCATCTGCCTGACCAGGATAATGATGGTTCCAAATATTTTCCTGTTTTGGGTGAGCTTTTGCAAATTCTGGTGCATTCGGATTTACTCGGATTTGTTCGAGTCTGATCATATGAGACACATTCCTTTGTAAATCGCCATAGGTATAGTTGTGACGGTTGCCAACCCATTGACCATTTTTACTCCAAAAGTCCTCTACAACATCAGTGCCTGTCAAATCGAACCTACATCCACGTCTTGGAAATTGTCTCTCATGTAGCAGATGAACAACAGCAAAGTGGCAGGACAACACAACATCCTTGTAACACTCTCTTGTTTTAAAGTTGATTTTGGTTGATTGCTGATTGTGCTCGCAAATAAAATTATGCCATATTCCCAAGAAATGTGTTACTTTACCGGCGTATTTGATGCGATCTTCCAAGGTTGAAACTTTCCTGCAAAATATTTCAACATAATACCAGACTTTTTAGAAATACTAATGTCCCTTTCAAATATGGTTTTAATATCTGGTCTTCTTGAATTCCGGTTATCAATGTCTCTAAACAGTTCTGCAATTTGCTGAATGTAAGCTTCTGGGCAGATCGCCAATTTTGTCAGTCCCTTCTGCTGATGTCGTCATATGCTAGCCCATTTTCCGTGTCATGTACGAGTTGCAGATGATTCAAATGAACCATAAAGTCGTTCATCATCCATATCCTTGATTCATGATCTAGTTTTTTTGTGATTATGAATAAAGTCCTGGTCGGCTATTGTTCTAAGCAGATACGTATTTCCTGACCACTTTCTGAATGCCGAGTACACAAAGCCCAGGCAGGATGGAATGGGTCTAAAGCGGTTACCAGCTGTACTTGTCATAAGTTGTAGCATAATCCTCGTACGTCTGCTATCGCCATCAGAGCTGAAGACAATTAAAGGTCCTATAACATCCTCAAGGTGTTCTGAGTAAAGGTTCTGAACTTTTTGCCATTGATGGAAGACAAAATCTGTGTCAAATTCATTACAAGTTGGCATAATCAATATTAAAAGTTTTGGAAGTTTGGGGTGAATTGGGTAAATGATCATTGCTCTTGCGTAAGTTCTGGTTTTGTGATTCTGAAAAAGCATTAATAATAGTTTGATACCAATTTGGACCATTTCCAACATGTACCAAAAAAGAGTCCAAGCATTTATGAGCATCTCCGTCCACACCGCAAAACCCAAGTAAACTATCGGAATCTTGGTGGTAACCAATTTCTCCAACAATTGCTGTTTCATCCTCTGCCACTAGTAATACAGGAACGAAGGGTATGCTTTCCCTTTTCCGTATTTCTAAATAAATGTCTCGAAGTGTTTTGAAATTTGTTTCACTAATACCATCTTCTATTTTAGTAAGCTCTTGTTTTCTCCACTTATAAACGCTGTGTATTTCAGGTCCATCTAAATTTGCCAGCCTTGGACCTCCCCAAAACATAATAACTTCATAGAACATCTTCATAGAGTCTGTATATCTTTTTCCTTGTTTTTTGACATGCAAATTACTGGCAATTGTCTTTAACAAATCACAGACAACTTTTTTATCTCCCAAAATGCCTTTCTCGTGTGCAAGTCCAAGTTGGTAAGAAATTTGTTTTGCATCGATCCACGTTTACAATATTCTTGTATTTTATCTTGAAGCGATCTACTTCGAATTTTTAGTCTAAGATTCTTTGATTCAAGGAAAAATATTTTGGAATTCTTTTGCTCTATATCTTTTTGTTGTTTTTCAAGTTTTGACATAACTTCCGTGTTGTTCATTTTTGTATATGTGCGTGTCTTCATTTTCTTTTCTGTGCCGTGCTCATGTTGTGTCTCCGTTTCTTCGTTTTTCCGACGTTGCCATTGTCCTTGGATTGTTCTTTTCAGACTGACGGTTCGGTTCTCACTTACTTTTCTGGAGCTGTCAAATAGTCATTTCGAATTTTTTGTAAATTTCTTTGGTCTGATGACTTCTGTTTTTCACTTCTCAATAATATTCTACTTTTGAAAGAATGCAACTTAGGAATAGCTGCACAATTAAAACAAGTATTGTCTTTAAAAGTGTTTGCTTCCGCAATCCGCAAGCACTTTGAGCTCCTAAATGTTCCCTTAAATAGCTGGTAGTCGGCATCTTTGTCTTGTAAATGAAAGGTATAATTAGGTTCTGGATACCAAGTTACAGATTTATTATCTTCTCCGGGTTTTAAATCATTAATCAAAAGTTTTGTATTTACATATATTTCTTTGTCAGTATCGTTATATGCATAAGAGTCTCTATAATGCCCATGACAAATTTGCTTTGGCTTTCAGGCTGTATTCTGTTTCGGAGCTTTAGTGAAGAACGATGCTTTATCTTTTGTTTTAGAAACCTGGGATTTTTCGGCATTTTCCTCATGATTCTGACTTGTGATATGCTGTCGTGTATTCGAAATAAAGTTTTTCCCAATTGCAATAGAAGCATTGCATTCTCGACAATGAACTGTGTTGTCGTTCTTCATTATGAATACGCCTGGATATTCTTCTTGCACCTTAAAAAAAAGTGTTTCAACTTCTGTATGAGGAATATTGTGTCTTTTGCTGATGATTGCTGTGTTGGTTTCATGTATTTGAGCATTCATGTGTTGTTTTGAATTTACTACCAACCGCTTGCCTTTAATGGTAACGTCACAGGCTGTACATAGTATACCATCAGATGTTACTTTGAAATCCCAATATTGTCGTTCATTTTATGGTATCAAACTAGATAAGGATTTTCTTAAAACAGAAAAATTTTGGTCATCTTGGTCATTGGTGGCACTGACATTATTCACCTCATTTTTAATCACGCTTTTTGATGTTTGAGAAATTTCTTCTGAAAGGTCCTCTACTTTTGTCCGTTTAGCATCTTGGGTCTCAGTTGGCTCTTCAATTTCCTCAGTCGTATTTGGATTTTCGTCAATCAAGACATGGCTCATCGGAGGATGCCCACAATATGCGCATGACATGCTCCCTCCAGTTTCGTATTCATCACAATCACAAGACTTGCATTTTCCTCTATCAAAGCCTCTCTTGTCTTTACCCATCTGCAGATTTAAAAAAAGGGTGTTAATATATACTTGCAAATATTTCTAAATGTTATTGCGCACATTATATATTTATCCCGTTTATATACAGATTTACATATCTATTTGCAATTTACATCGATATTGGATCAAGCAAATACAACATATCGTAGCAATTAAAAAAATAAAGTTAAACTCAAACATTAACTGAATGCAATATAATTTCGATTGAGTATTTGACTAGTATGGTCCCTTTCAAGGTGCATACAGTCGATAAAAGGGTTATGTCTGAAGTTATAATGTAATCTGTTTATCAACAGATGATAAATCTTCAAATTCAGAACGTTTAATTTTATACGGAGTGATTATCTATCGGGCTAGCCGGAAGAATAGACATAAAAGTCAATTTTGGCAGTGATAAAAGTTTTTGATACTTTGATAACATTTGAATAAACTAGATATAATATAAGTCGTCTATTTGCAATTTCTGTGAAATAAAAGCTATTGGAAATTGATAAATGCAAAATAATTTGTTGTAGTATGTACCATTTATGGCCGGAAAATTAGACAAATTTTACTATTTGTCCGTCTATCTGGAAAAATAGACAAAAATTCTATTTTTCCAGCCATTGAAATTAAGATGAAAATTAATTGTTACAATATCACAAAAATTATCACTATCAAAAGGAAAACCAAGTAAAGGTAAATTATTCAGATTGAAGGTTCTTTAAAAGTGAAACTAGAGAATGTGTCTATAAGACACGGATGCCCCGCCGTAAAATTTATTGCAATAGGGAACTTAAGTGATTTATTCGATTAAACACCTAGTTGTTAATAAATGGACCTAATGCAAAAATTTAACAAAGTCATTCATGTGTAAAATGTCGGTCAAAGTCAAAGAAAAAATTGTC
>MJUU01043684.1:27470-37616 GCA_002080025.1 Modiolus philippinarum | reverse complement strand
GGGTTTTCGTCGCAAACCCCTAGTTTCCGTTCAATTTCAATCGAAAACAAGGGTTTTCGCCGAAAACTATGTATACCGATCGGAAACCCCTAGTTAACGTGCGGTATACCTAGTATTTCGCACGAAAACCCCTTGTTTTCGTTCGAAATACTAGGTATACCGCATTTTTGTTACTATCGCGTGCCATAATCGTTCTTCCAATCAGCTGCAGGAACGGAAACCGCTATTCAGAGTTTAATCAAACCAATCAAAATCGTTTATTCTATTGATCGCTTTCAATTTTCTCTTCTTTTTTTTATTCATTTTTCGTAATTTTTATTTATTATATGTATTTTGATATTATAAGTAACTTAATAATCAAATAGAGTTGTGTCTGTGACACTTTTGGGATGCGAATGGATAACAGATTCGAGGGTCATGGGAGGATTCGACCTCGAATGTCTAACCAGTAAAAGTTGTGAATATCGCCGTTTTAGAGTTAGTTTAAAAAAATATTCGATTTAGCAAATCTCTAGAGCAAAGATTTTGTTTATATAATTTGATGTGTATTTTACGAAAGGATATGGAGTAAATGAACATGAGACCATAACACATATGTTTACTCCAACTGCAATAATTTTAATGAGCTGTATGGCCATTTCGGAAATTAATTCCTCATCAGCAGCACTAGAACCCGAACAAAGGAAATCCATAATTTCAAAAAATTGCTTAAAATGCACAAAACCAAAAGAAATCCGAATAATCAGTAATATCAAATATAGCCAAGTGCATAACAACGATGGAGGGGGTTAATCTTTAGGTTTTAGAATTTACATAAATTTAGATAATAGTAATTGAACAAAGTGTACACATGAGATATTATCTCATGTACAAGTACACCATATCTAAGAAAAATAAAGAGCATACATCTCTACCACGGGGAATTGTTTTACCAACTCCACACTGCAATAAAAAGACAGACTCCTGTATTAAATATTTTACGAAAGGATATGGAGTAAATGAACATGAGACCATAACACATATGTTTACTCCAACTGCAATAATTTTAATGAGCTGTATGGCCATTTTTATGTACTCTGTTTCGAAATTGAAAATTCGTGAAATTTGGAATAAAATAGGTATGAAAAATAAATAAATTAATTAGCATTTTAGATAACAAAAACCAGTCTTAAAAATGATCACAATCATGATTTAACCAATCACCGAGCAGATAAAATTTACCGGAAGTCACCCGGTCAACTTTCGATGTTGATATCTAATTTATTTTCACAGTCAATATTGATATAAAGCCTTTTTTATGCTAGAAATAATGAGGAGAATCCAAAGCATTAATTTTTAAAAATAATTTTGAAAGAATAAGAATTTGTACTCGGGTCTTTTCCATGCAATTACCATTGATTTTCCAATGTTTCACCTACTCAAAAAATCGATATCCCGTATGTCCGGAATTATGTATTCAGTGTTTTAAAACTTTTACTTCATCAAATCCTTTCCAGGAGTTTTCTAATTTGCAAACTTAAAAAATTTCATGAATTTTAGCATTTAAGAGAAATGAAAAGTAAAAGTTATAGTTTAAATTTTAAACTTACTCTTTAAAAATGACAAAAACAATAAAGTGTTTTGAAAATTTTACCTCATGATATCCTCTCGAAAGAGTTTGATATATTGCGAAATGAAAAATCATCAAATTTAGCATAAAATAGGTATGAAAATAAAATTTTTAATCAGTGGTTGAAATAACTAAATACCGAAATTACTGTTCATTTAAATTCTGCATATGCGCAATCGACAACTTATGTCTCTTCAGTGCAGATAAACTCTAAACGTTTGGAAGACCATAAAATGAAATATGTTGAAGAAACTGAGGAAACTTGATACTGAAACTTTTAAACTCAGTCTTTCAAAATGACAAAAACAATTCAGTGTTTTGAGAATTTTACATCATAATATCGTTGTAATTCGCAAAGCAAAAAATTCATGAATTTTAGCATTTAAAAGGTATGAAAAGTAAAATTTTTAGTCTGCGGTTTAAACTTACTTTTTAAAAATGACAAAAAAATTTTCACTTCATTATATCCTTGCGAAGGAGTTTGATATGTTGCGAAATAAAAAAAATCATCAAATTTAGCATAGAATAGGTATGAAAAGTAAGATTTTTAATCAGCGGTTTAAACTCTGTCTTTAAAAATGACAAAAACAATTCAGTGTTTTGAAAATATCCTTTCGAAGGAATTTTTTAATTCGCAAAGCAAAAACTTCATGAATTTTAGCATTTAAAAAGTATGAAAAGTAAAATTTTTAGTCTGCGGTTTAAACTAACTGTTAAAAATGACAAAAAAGTTAAGCGTTTTGAAATTTTTACTTCATTATATCCTTGCGAAGGAGTTTGATATGTTGCGAAATAAAAAAAAATCATCAAATTTAGCATTTAAAAAGTATGAAAAGTATAATTTTCAGTCTGCGGTTTAAACTTACAATTTAAAAATGACATAGAAGTTAAGTGTTTTGAATTTTTTACTTCATTATATCCTTTCGAAGGAGTTTGATATGTTGCGAAAACAAAATCATCAAATTTAGCATAGAATAGGTATGAAAAGTAAGATTTTTAATCAGCGGTTTAAACTCTGTCTTTAAAGATGACAAAAACAATTCAGTGTTTTGAAAATTTTACATCATAATATCCTTTCGAAGAAATTTTATAATTCGCAAAGCATAAACTTCACGAATTTTAGCATTAAAAAGATATGAAAAGTAAAATGTTTAGTCTGCGGTTTTAACTTACTCTTTGAAATTTCCTTCCAAAGGATATTATGATGTAAAATTTTCAAAACACTGAATTTTTTTGGTTATTTCTAAGACTGATTTTTGTTATTTAAAATGCTAATTAATTTATTTATTTTTCATACCTATTTTATTCAAAATTTAATGATATTTCAATTTTGAAACAGAGCACACATCAAATGATATGAAAAAAAAATCTTTGCTCTAGAGATTTGCTAAGGGGAGAACCATTTGATTCTGAGGGGGAGGGGGCCTGGCAAAATCGGTCGAGCCAGATTATTCATTTTCAGAATTTTGCGGGCCAGAATATTTATTTTTATTTTCAATAACATAATCGTATCGTACCAATTAATCTAAGGTCAGATTATTTATTTTCTTGGATGTGCTGGCCAGATTATTTATTTCCAACTTTTTCAGGGACAGAATATTTATTTACAAAATCTGCCAGGCCCGTACTCAGAATCAAATGGTCGTCCCCTAAATTGAATATTTTTTAAACTAACTCTAAAACAGCGATCTTCTTCATCTTTTCGTAAGTCCCTCCTTCTATCGGAGCACTCGGACTTAGTCCGATATAAAGAATAATATAGTAAAAAGAGATAAAATAAAATAAAATAAACCCGGCACCATAGGATATATATCCACATTGGGCCTATTATTAAAAATATTAGCTTAAGCTCAAATATAAGGAGGGAAACGCTATGAGGGCTATGTACACGTATATATTAAGAAGCCTTGAGTATTAATAAATTAAAATAATCCTGTGTTGAATTAAGGGAACGGTCATTATTTATCAGCTGTGGGGGTTGGAGCATCATTTTTAGGGGGGGGGGGTCATGGGTAACATTTCTGATAGACAGTGGGGGTCTTGAATTCAAAAATGAAATTAATGGGGGGTCATTTGAAGGTTTCTCGACATTTATCTAAACGACCTCGTCTTTCATTTTTTGAGTAAATTCCTTATGAAAATATATACAAATCAAATATTTCGTTTAATTCTTAATAAATATAGATCAAATGACATTTGATATCCCGACTATTTTGTACTTAGATGGTGTATTTTTTTAAGATTCATAAAAAGATAAGAAACTTGATACCTTTTAAATAATGTATTTTTTACTAGTTGAATGATTTGTCTTCNGGGGGTCTTGAATTCAAAAATGAAATTAATGGGGGGGTCATTTGAAGGTTTCTCGACATTTATCTAAACGACCTCGTCTTTCATTTTTTGAGCAAATTCCTTATGAAAATATATACAAATCAAATATTTCGTTTAATTCTTAATAAATATAGATCTCCCGACTATTTTGTACTTAGATGGTGTATTTTTTTAAGATTCATAAAAAGATAAGAAACTTGATACCTTTTAAATAATGTATTTTTTACTAGTTGAATGATTTGTCTTCTGATATGAAACATGTAGAATGAAACAAAGTATGACAGATGGAACAATGAAGAAAAGCTACAAAAATCAGTCTAAATTTCTATGTATTACATTTATCATACATCTTCATGATGGCCGCTAACACTTTCTTGATATTTGGGTTATTGGATGTTGTTTGTTTCCGTTGATTTATTCTCTTTTTTTCACTTTTTGGGGGCCATGTAGGGCTTGCTTTATGGTGTGAGGTGACCCCGGAGTAGATGCTTTTTTGTGTCATTTTAATCTGGGGATGGGATGTTGTCTCCTTGACATTTGCCCCATTTCCTTTCTTTTTCATACAATTCTATAATACATTTTAAAACCCTAAAAGTTCTAATTACTGCCTATCTGGGTAAAGTTATCCTAACATTGCAAGCTAATTTATTTTGACTTCTTACACATAAAAGTCACGAATAATACTCTTTTTGATGACTTCATATCCAGGAAAATGTATGCAAAATATGCGGAAAATATGAATTTAAGTCGAAAAAATACCGTTTTCCATGTATGAAAATTTGGGACTGAGTGGGGCGGTTTACAATTAATTAATTTAATCAATTGAATATACATTAAAAAGTTGCATTGTAACTTATTATGCTTATTAAAATATATAATTCAGGTTTTTTTTTAAACCCAACTTTGTGATAAAATACAAACCTTAGGAAACATTTACATACATTTTTACAAAGTATTAATTGTACATGCACACATACAAAGAAAATAAAAAATCTAAAATTTTTGGGGGGAGGGGGGGTCATGCATGCAAATCATAATCCATAGAGGGGGGTTGTCAAAATTTTTCTTCGCCTGTAGGGGGGATCGTTGGTTGATATTGAATATCGGCGAAATTTGCTCCAACCCCCTCAGGTTATAAATAACGACCTTGTGTTTATTATCTATTATAGCTTATTGTTTATTAGTGATGTAAATTGTTAAAAGATAAAAAATAATATTTGTATGTTATATCGTAAGGTATTTAAGAGTATGGTGATATATTAAATTTTAAAAAAGGTAAAAATAAAATAGTTAAAATCGGCTATTAGCAATATATACACTAATATAATGCACGACCCAGCTTAGCTTAAAAGCAATAAAATGGCGTCTTGGAATTCTTACTAACTATATAAAAATAATATGTATCAATTAGCAATTAATTGTTAGTTGTATTAAAAGATAAAAATAATATCTGAAATAATACGCCTGTAGCAGCCTAAATGTCTATATTAAATAACAAGCAAAGCTTCTAATTCTAGGGTAAGAAACAAATATAATAATATAAATAAGGAGGATATATGTATAAGGTAAGAATGCAGGGTTGTGTGCACCGCACAGAGGTAATTCAGTCCAAATTGACATTCTCTAGTTGTAAGCTGTTCTGTCTAATGTTCACTATCCAATATTGATTGATTCCAGTTCATTATTATATTCATACAGTATTTTAATTCGTTATTTAACTATTATTATAGGTAGCAAGCCTCTGTTTATGAATTGCATAGCAAAATTCTCTGGTTAATGTTTCAATGTCGGTCAACATATTTTGAATCTCTGGCAGTTTTGTGGCAGTCGACAACTAGTTGACATATTGTTGACATATCATTGAAGTTATTAACCCAGCCTTCACCACCAATTTCTTTGATAACACGGTCTTTTATTTAAGGAATGTGAGCCTTTCTTATGTTGTTGTATACCGGACATCTTGTAATTAGGTGTTCCAAATTCTCTTTTCCCAAGCGACATAGGGGACATGTTAGATCGACATCAGCCTTATTAAATTTAGCTTTCAGAGTTTGCAACATATATGTACCAGTAATCATTCTCACTTTTGTAGCCGCTTTCCTGACTTCTTTAGTTGAGTTTCATATTGTGTTCCATTTCTAAATTTAAGTCTTTAATTGATAACATAATTAGAGTTGTTTTCTCATAACAGTCCATTTTAAGTATTTCAACCAAAAAGTTTCTAGTACTATTTTTGACTTTTTTTCCACTGTTGTTTGCCATATTGATTATTCATTATTTCTATAAAGCATGATAGGTCATATAGTTGTAATAAGTCCAAAATCTTGACAAAGAAGCTGGTAAGATTTCCATTCAGATATTGACGAAAAGCAATTTTTCTGATTGAGTTATTGTAACTTGATGCTACGGCAAATAAGAGACTGAGTTGTCTTCTGTGAATTTCACCAGTTATAGGGATCATGCCAATGAGAAGGTAAACTGTTGAGTTTGTTGTTCTACTTGGTTATGATTGTAGTTGTTTGAGCGTAGTTAAGTGAAAGCAGTCCAGATTCTCTATATCTTTGTTTTGTAAATTTATAGCTTCCAGACCATACAATAGTCTTGGTAAAACATAGATTTGATATATTTTTCCAGAGGTTTTGGATTAAGGCCATTTGTCCCATGTACGCCAGTCTTAATGAGTACAGTGTTCTCTTTGCTAGTGAAATTTTATCAGAAATGTTTATTTTTGTTTCATCAAATGACGCCCGTTTTAGTCCAAGATGAGTTGTTTCTAGTTGAAAATCCATGCTGCTGTTATCCAGTTGAAGTTTATTGGCATGATGTATATTGTCCATAACTCTTTGTTTACTTTTGCGTTTAATAATGGCGTTAATTTTGGTAGGAGGAATTTGCATAGTTGATCTTCTCACACCTTATAACTGGTTTGACAGTCGAGATCGAATCCCCCCATGACCCGCGAATCTGATATCCATTTGCACCCCAAAAGGATCACAGGCACAATTAATGAAGGGAAGATAACAACTTTATTTGATTATTATCTTATAATATCAAAATACATAATAATAAATAAAAATTACGAAAATTGAAATAAAAAAAAAGAGAAAATTGTAAGCGATAAATAGAATACTGTAAACGTATTAATTTTCGCGGATGCTTATTTTCGCGGTTCATGAAATCAACATATTTTAACGGTTTCTAATGTTAAAAAGTCTTTTTCTACACAATAACTTATTTTCGAGGGTACTATTTTTCGCGCTCAAGAGCCAACCGTGAAAATAGAGAAAATTAGTACACCGCGAAAATTAATTACGTTTACAGTAAATGATTTTGATTGGTTTAATTAAACGCTGAATACCGGAGAGTTTCCCGCTCTTCGTGCAGGGACCACACGCTTTTTTCGGCTCTCCAAATTTTGTGTGTTAAAATGATTTGGACGCAAAGTTTTTAAAGTTTATCTGTCAAATTCTTGGATTTTAACACAGGATTATGCATATTTGCATCTGTTTGGATTTAATTGTTGTTTTTCAGGTCGTGTAACGCCACGAAGATAGGAAACGTGGGACTCTCAGCCGGCTGCCATATTGGTTCATATTGAATTCTATGGCATGTCGAACAGACCTCTCATTTTCATGATGTCTGTGGGTTCTGGTTGTTCCTCTGACAGTACGGTGGTTTCTTTCGGAGATCATTTTGTTGATTTTTCGCTTTCCTCCACCTTTAATTCAACTGAGCATTTAACGGCATCGGTTTGGAAAGATCAGATTGTTCTTACCGACTCCCGTTCTGCCTTATTTTGTGGGGCTTCCGGAGAGTTCTTTGTACATTTGTGTTTATTTTTGTTTTTGCACTCTGTACATAGTTTTAGCCCCGTGGATGGCAGTGATTGGTACGTATGTCCTCACAATTCCACAACCTCAAGACTCTTCCAGGTAAGTCAACCTGCGTTAGGCTAGGGAATCGGGGAAGGCAATGCTCACATTATCATGCCTGGTGCATATTTTGTTAAGGGGGTAGACCTGGGTAGGCCTAAAATTTTCCACCCGTTTAATTTTCTTAATATTTTCAGCATTAAAACTACACATGTTTATGTCGACTTTCAACAATTTGCAACAATTTTTACCGTCCCGTTTTATGTCTAGTGGTCATCAAAGATACCCTGTTTCCTCATATTATTTGGTCCGTTCAGGACTTGATTGTGGTGTATAAAATTGGCTCTAACTAAATTTGTATTTGATCTAAAATTATTTAAAATGCAAAATTCTGCAGTTTAGACATGTGTGAAAGAAAGCATGAATAATGATAGTAAATTTAAATATTTTGAACTGAAATACATGGGTGTTCTGAATAATATAGGCTGATATTTTTACTCTATTTTGATCACTATTCAAAACTTCCTGAAAAAATTTCTGTCGTTTAATATTCTCCAAAAACTGAGAATAGAAAGAAAACTAGTATATGTAAGATATATCAAAATTTTGGAAAATTCTACCGTCCCATTTTTTCTAAATTTAGAATTAAGTGGGTAAAAATCAATAAAATTGAGGAATCTGTGCTATAAATTACCTCCCTTGGAAGAAATCTGACTTTTGCATATTTTTATTATCGGTGGACAACATTGCAAAAATGTAGAGTAAAATGCACTTATTATGAATAACTGGATGTTGGGTATTTGTTTTCATGACAAAATTAATATTTATTTGCTGTGTGGAAATTTTTTTTACAATTTTAAAATTTTGATAATACCTATTGTAATGATTCTATTTGTTTGTGTAACTAATAAAAAAGTGGAAAACAGAGTTATCTCCTCCTACCCCAGGTCTACCCCCTTAAATGTTCCTCCTTACGTCTTGTATTACGTTATATGACGGTGCTCCTACATACAGGAGGAATATACTTACAAAACAAATAAACAACCGGTTTCCGTTTCTGATTGGACTAACGTTAAATGTAAAAATAGCGATTTCCGTTTCTCGTTTCTCACTGGATAAAACTATGAATAGCGTTCTTTCAGTTTAAACTCGAATTTCCGATACCGATCGGAAACTATGGGTTTTCGCCGGAAACCCCTAGTTTCCGTTCAGTTTCAATCGGAAACTAGGGTTTTCGGCGAAATACTATGTATACCGATCGGAAACCCCTAGTTAACGTGCGGTATACCTGGTATTTCGCACGAAAACTCCTAGGTATACCGCATTTTTGTTACTATCGCGTGCCATAAATATGTAGCCAAATTCGATCTCAACGACATTGTTATTTCGATGAGCCATGGTCTCTTCTTCCCAAAAATGTAAAATGCAGGTATGTGTGATTTCTTTAACCCAAATTCGAAAAAAAAATCGTCACTTAGGAATCCTACTATTTGTTGTTCGATCTATGTCCTATGCTGGAGATCATGTTTGTTAACGATTCAGAACGAAATGATATTTCACACATCTTCTTGTATTTGCGTCAGTAGTGTCGAAGGAGATGATCAGAATAATGTTTTTTCTCATAGTCTGGATCTACGTGCATTCATAAAAACAGTATTAAGGCAGCAATAAAAATGACTCGTCACTTACGTCTTTAAGCGTAATCGTATCATTATTTTTTCAAAGAAAATGTTATAAAAAGCATCAAAATTTGTTAACAAATTTCTTCGAGTACCTACTTTAAGAATTCCTTGTAAAATTCATATTGTCAGTTTTCTTTAGGTTCTGTCCAAAAATTAAGCAAAAAACAAAATATCTTTCATTAATTGGCTAGGCCAAGCAAGATATGACCATTCCCATTCAGTGAGTACATTTAGTGCCGACACAAAATGAAAGGCAAATTTTGTACTATGTAAAAGAAACTATGCATCTACCTCATAGACGTCCATCAGCTCAGACACTAGAAGCCTTACTAAAATTCATGGACAAATTTCCACTTACATGAAGAGGAATCAAATGATTAAAAAAATCCCCTTTAAAATGCAGACCTTCCAGACACCACCCATATTGCTCTCCATTGGCCCAATGGTTTAAAAATTGAAAAAAAAAAATTGAAATTGTTCCCATAGAGCCGGTTGTTTAATTATGTTTCCCGCTAGCGACTTGGTTCGAATGGGGAAATTAGAATCATATAGGAGAAGATCTCTTAATTAGTTTTCCCATGGCGTAGGGGAACATGTTAAACTATATTCCTCGCCGGTGATCATCTCGGATACAGGGAGAACCTGAAAAAAA
>MJUU01043684.1:0-15702 GCA_002080025.1 Modiolus philippinarum | reverse complement strand
GACGCCGACGCCGACGCCAGCGCCATACTATAATACGACCGCAAAATTTTTGCGGTCGTATAAAAACATGCAGGGGCCATCTTGAACTTACTATGAGGTATGAGCAAAGCTCATTGTTGAAGGCCTCATGGTGACTTCAAGATGAAGAACAACAATAAAAGCGTTGTTCCTTTGCTTGTTTTTTACCATGTATTTGTAGAGACTTTGTCTCATGTGCATTTACTCCATATCCTTTTATTCACCATGTAATTTTTGGTAGCATATACACTTGAAACAACTGACTTAGCTGAAAATAAGCTATACACAAGTTAAAAATGATTTTTTTTTAATTTTGACCACAACAAAAGTCACTAATTAGAGTCATAATTTCCATTTTGTCAAATTCTATTATAAAACTAAAACAAAAAATTCTAAGCATTACTCTGTATTTAAATCACTAATCATGCTAATTCAATAAATAAGAACATTAAGTAGTTTTGCATTTTTTTTTTCAAATCAATCTATATTTCAAGTCCCTTTTTTCTGAGCAAAAATATTTCACTTCTTAAAAACTCATATGACAGGGGAAAAGCCACACAATTGTGCCCCCTGCAACATCAATTTCTATCTTCCAAAATGTACAATCAAATTGAATTATCTCCCCTTCCAAACTTGAGCATAGATTATATTTCTTCACGAGTTTAACATTTCATTAAAATCCAATGAGCCATTTAAGAAACATCAACCGACAAGGTACTTTTCCTCTTTTTCATTAAAAAAAATTTAAGGTAGTACGGGAGTTTAAAGCTGCGCATCATTCATGCACATCTGGCGAAAAATGGAATTCACTATGTGAATGTTGGCAAAGTGATTTTGTATGTCTAAGAATAGTAAAACCTGACCAAATATGCCACTTTTATTGGGTTACCATGCATAATATTGTACCTGTCCTATTAAGGGGAGATAATTTGTATAGAAATAACAGGAAAAAAATAAGTTTTTTGCATTTATTCAAAAATAAATTCGGAGACCCCAAGTTTTTTTCATGCAAATTTAAAACAAGTATATAAGCTAATTATTTACCAAGTTTTAAAAAATTCTATCTGATATAACTAAAATTAATTAAAATTTTGTTGAAATTCACTAATTTTTCCTATTATTTCAACCAAAATAACTGATTTTTACATGACCATGATGACAGATTTGAAGCTTATATGGCTGGTGACCCCCAATTTTTAATTTATTTTTTGTGTGCTCTTATAACAAAGTATTAGTCATGAAAATATAAGAAAATTCTATCCAACAGTTTATAAACCCCGGTACCACCTTAAGTGGATATATTACTGTGAAAGTACTATTGTTCGACGGGTTCCAATTTTCGTGGATTTCGTGGTTCGCTGAAACCACAAAATTAAGTTCCGAACGAAATGCATTTTTCCCCAGAGTTTTGATATATAGAATTCTAAACCACAAATTCAAGTACCCACGAAATAGTGATATTCATAAAAACCACGAAAATTGATGTCCACGAATAAAAGTACTTCCATGTAGTATGTTGAATCCAAATTTTCAACAGCAACCATATTACATGTACTTCATGCACAGGGACTACACAAAAATTGTTTACTATCAAATATGAATCTCAGGAAAATAAAACATTTTTTTTTTCTAAGCTGGGAGTAGTTCCCTGTGCTTCATGCAACCCTTTGGGTTGTAAACTACAACTGTGAAATATTTCATCAAAACGCAATGAACAGTTAATTAGGACATGCACCAGCAAAGTACATGGACTCACAGACAGACAAACAGGACAATTTGTATATACATTTGTATCCACTTTTATCTCATTTGCGGGTTCATAAACTAGAGGAACTATTATTGTACAATGGAACCTGCCTAATCCAATGCACAATGGGACCTTGAATATGTGTTGGATTATATAGGATGTTGGATGTGACAGGATGTCGGAATACTAGGGTTTCCAGACAGTGAAATGTGTTGGATGTGACAGGATGTCGGAATACTCAGGTATCGGGACTGAAAAAAATGTGTTGGATTATACAGGATGTCGGACTACTCAGGTTTTGGGACTGTGAAATGTGTTGGATTATACAGGATGTTGGAATACGAGGGTTTGGGGACCTTGAAAATGTGTGGGATTATACTGGATGTCGGAATACTCTGGTTTCGGGACCGTGAAATGTGTTGGATTATACAGGATGATGGAATACTCGGGTTCCGGGACCGTGATAATGTGTTGGGTTATACAGGATGTCGGAATACTCGGGTTTCATTGTACTATTTATCAAGCATTCTGGACATATATCATTTTATAAGGACCCTGGTTCATTAGTCGTGTAGTTTCATCAAATGTATGTGGATTTATCAATCAATTTCTAACACGACACTTGCTGCTTGAAATTCAAACCAGAAGCTCTAAGAGCCTAAAATGCCCAACAGTGGATTTTAGTTGTCAGGAGTAAGCTTATAAATGTATAACAAATGTTCAGATGTGGCAGCCATCTTTGCTGCCGAAACAGCTAATTGAGTACAATTCTTCATTTTTTGGTCACTTAATTACAGTGAGATTTTTGCTCCTTTGGTCTATTAAACCTTCAAAAAGGGGGCTTTTGTCTGTATCATCCAACAATTTTACAAACTCTTGTCCCAGTACATGTACATGTACAACATATGGATGACTAGATACATGTTGTACCAGAAAACAAATAGAAATGTTTAAAAGACGTAATAATTTCTACTTCAGATTTATATGTTGAATAAATTCTACAACACGAAGTAGTTAATTATGAAATTTCTCACATCGAGTTAAATAAATTTTGAAAATGTTTGAAAGCGAGGCTTGCATATCTTTTAATCATTTGAATATTTATTTTAAAATTATATATTTCATATTGGAAATTTATTTAACAATTTCATATTAAAATCTTATATACTAGTAAAACCAAAAAAAAACTTTGCATTACACAGGCTTCTAGCACAAATGGGATCCAATAGAAAAAGATTTCAGTGTAACTTAGTAACTTTTAGCTTAAAATAGGTCCCCCATATAAGCAAGACTTGTCAAGAAAAGCGAAAAATTATTATAAGGACTAAGGATATGAGGTACAGTAGTGCCTCCATTATAAGACCACCCCTGCTGCAAAGAGAATGTGGTCTTATAATGGAGGCGGTCTGATTTGGGAGGTATCAAACTAAGATGGGTTCTCAAGGATAGATTTTAAATCAATTATTATATGCATTTATGGTCGCAATAACAGTATCATAGTTTAAATTCTGTTAACTTTTCATGTTTTTTTTTTTAATTATGACAAGGAAAGAACTTTCTACTGGTTATATATACTAATTTTATTTACTTTTTAATCAAATGTTTCCTTGGATTTCTGACACATCTAATTACTCCTGGGGGAAATCAGTTTAGGACAAAAGATTAATCACCATCTATTGTGATTATTATTGGGGTAATTATAGGTGTTAATAAACATAACTTTTACAAAATGTAAAATGACAATTGCACTAATAATCACTATTGGGCTTGTCAATTCATGTATGGCTTGATTGCTTTTTTTTTTATTTCAATAAAAAAAAACAAAAATATGAAATAACACTTCTTAATTTTCATTAATTTTCTCTCTCACAATAACATAATTTACTTATGCATCATCTTACTTTTCATTAAATATTAATATACTTTTTTAAGGAAAGAGAAAATTTCACTGATCATGAAAAATAGTACATGTATTAGTAAAAGTGGTCTTTATTGGGAGGCAGTACATTCCTTTTAAACATGAAAAGGGTGGTCTTTAGTTGGATCAGGGAAGTGGTCTTTATTGGGAGGTCAAAATGCATTACAAGTGATTAATGCATCAGAAATGTGGCCACATAAAGGAGGCGGTCTTATTAGGGAGGGACCTTATAATGGAGGCACTACTGTATACACAGCCTTCAATACTATCAGTCAGGGGACAGACTGGTGCAAGTCTGAAAATTTTAGACTTGTTTTTGTCTAATTTAGCACTTAGTTTTATATGCATGAACCTGTTGAAGTCTAAAATCTTTAGACCTGATGAAGTCAAATGTTAATTTTCTGTTGCACAGGTGTTTCAAATTTTATGGATAATTAGACTTGTATAACACTGTATACAATGTAAGTCTAAAATTTGCTAAATTGACCATTTTGATGAGCCAGGCATCAGTATTTATATGCTGGGCATCCAGACCTAATTAGAATTACATGGAAGTTTAATAATTATTCATTTTTATCGGAAAATTATTGGTTACTGGGGCAAAATTAGGAGAGTAGTTGTACAATCAATTAAAAATTGGTATAAAAGATAACAAAATCACCAATATCAACAAACTGCCTTCACAGATTGGTATAGCTTTTTGCTTAAACTTACAAGGCACTTATCATGATTTTTTTCAATGATAAACAATATGAAAGATAATTGCAAATACTCATTAAACACAAAAAACATAAAATGGTAATTTCCCAAAGACTTGTGAGTCTGATCAATTTTAGACTTGTTCAGGTCAAAATTGCTCAATAAAACCTATAATTTACGACTTGAAGAGGTCTAAAATAATTCAACTTACTCCAGTCTATCTCCTGACTGACTATGCAAAAAAATGCAATTTCTTAAATATTCATACAACAACTTCAAACTTCAGTTCAAGAATAGCCCCAGAGCTGCCAATGCAAATTTTCTTTCTCATCGAGTCGAGGAACTTTTCAAGGGAGTTTTCAATTTTTTGGAGAGAGAATTATACAAGTTTGAAATAAATTACATACTTAACATTTACAGACTCCTTGTATTTATTGTCTTGTGTGGATTGAATATATTGCAGCATTAAAACATGATATAAATAATAAACATCGACATCTTGTCAAATATCCCTCCCACTAAAATACACTACGACCACTTCAAAGATACATGTATCACACAATCATATTACAGATTCTACAAAACTGTTTGTCAATCATTTTCTACATTTCAAGAACAGAAACAAAAATTTTAATGAATTCTACAGAAAGCATTTAACTAGGACAAGAGTGCAAGGTCAGGTGATAGGACGAAGGACTGAAAAACGGTAGGCTCAATGTGAAATTGCACATTTATGACTGGATCATTTTGGCTAGGTGTTTGGATAATGAATGCCAAATGATAGAAATATCTGACATGGTTTGTGAGCATATGAGCTTAAAAACACATAGATTATAAAACATGAAATTTGCCTTCAACATAATATAGCAACAAAATTTGGGTATGAAATTAGAATGAAACCTCAGCTAAGTCTGTTAAATCATGATAGCAGGCTAGCATGTACTTGTATTTAAATATATGAAAAGGGGCATAATCAAAAACAGTTACTGTGAAAGTACTTTTATTCGTGGATGCCAATTTTCGTGGATTGCAGACAAGTCGTAAGTTCATGGGTTCTTAAATTCGTGGTTTGAGACTTTCCACAGTACAAATCAACGGGAGATTTGTATTTCGTGGGGTATCAAATTTCGTGGTTTAAGTCAACCATGAAATCCACGAAAATTGGTACCCCACGAACAATAGTACTTTCACAGTATTAGTATTTTTTAATAGCTTACATGACATTTCTAGTGTCAAAGCTATCTTCCTTGACATAAATGTTATCTCTCTTTTGAAAAAAATAGAAAATAACTGAAAAAGGTAATATTTCATATTTTATGTTTCAAATATACAGAAAGTTTTAATATGGTTCTGAAGTCTCAATTTCAAAGACAAGGTCACATGTATAAAAATAAAAATATATGTTGCGAGACAGCTGAGTGTCATATAAAATAGATAGAGTAAGAATGTTTGTGTAGCTGTCATACATGTACAGTGGCGTGCCAAAAATGAAGTCAAGTTTTAAATTTTCACTGTGCATGTTAAAACAGTCTCTGTTTAAAAAATTCTGTAGAACTCATTTCTTACCCGATTTTCATGAAATTTTGACTGTTAAAAGGAGTTATATATATAGTTTCTGCCTGTAATTTAGAAATAATTTTTTGATCATTAGTTTCCTTATTAACACAATTTAAATACAAAGTGAAATTTCTTACGTCACAATTTACAAGGGATATATCATAACGTTTGACTTCGAAATTTTTGGTTTATGTTTAAATTATCATAATATGGAAGTTACAAGTCATAAAACTATTTCAAAGTTATTGGAATAAACTGTTTATCAAACTCTAATTAACAATGAAAATTTCATGAAAATCGAATAAGAATTAGATTCTGTAGAATTTTTTAAACAGGGAGCATTTTTACTTGAAATGCATAGGGAAATTCAAAAACTTGACTCACTTTTGGCACATCACTGTACATGGAGAATAACAAAATAAAAATAGAAATAAAAATTAAAATCTAAAATAAATATACACGAAAGAAAAGGTCCGAATTTTCAATGTTAACTCCTTTTGGGAGGGAATAATGAGAAGAGATACATCACCTTGGACCAAGACACTTGTCAATACTGTCATCTCCAAACTAAAAATAAAAGCCCTGTAATTGGAATATCAAAAACACAAAAGAAAAGAAAACATTTTGACTGTGAGCCCTGTAATTGGAATATGTAAAACACAAAAGAATAGAAATGAAATAAAAGGGACAACAGGAAACACTTACAATGGCTGAAAACATGTGCTGAAAATTATATTACATGCCACAATCTGCTAGGGAACTACACAGGAAAAACACAAATTAGACAAAAGACAAATGTAAACAAGGATAGGAACTCGGGACAGCCGGACTTGGTACCGGCACTAGCAAAAGCCAACGGTAGGGTTAAGCCGGTTTATGGGTACCCAAACCCCCCCTTTATCTGTCTGTTTCCCTATAGTTAAGTAAAACATTTTAAATGTCAAAATGTTTACTTTTCTTTCATATTTTTGATATTCCTATTACAGGGCTTATATTTATAGTTTGGAGATGACAGTATTGACAGGTGTCTTGGTTCAAGGTGATATATCTCTTCTTATTACACCCTAACTCCAAAAATTTGGGCCTTTTCTCTCTTATATATTTATTTTAGAATTTATTTCTATTTTTATTTCATTGTTCTCCATGTACAAAATGTATGGCAGCTACTGAAGCATTCTTACCTCTAGATCTTTCTATTTTATGTTATATGTACATGTATATACCAACTTGAAGAGAATGTCATTATGAATACCAAATGCTGTTTGTACAGTGCACATGTAATATATTCCTGTTCTTGAGAAAGTGATGACTTTTTAATTGATATTTAATGTCTCTAGGGTGTCCTACTTCAAAAGCTTTGTGCAACAGGTTCCTCGTTATGTGCAGAAAAATTCTAAATAACCTTCAAATGAAAGAGAAATGATTACTTTTGCCATAAAAAACTAGAGAATGTGTCTATAAGACACGGATGCCCCGCAATAGGCATTATTAGTAGATAAATGAATTTTAGACCAATTTAACCCAAGTCCCTCATGGAACCTTATTAATGAGGAACTGTTAAGTGCTATAAAGGGGATTATAATAATGAAACATTATAAGGATATTATGCATAGTTTGTAAAACAGGATAAATGATAGGTCATTAATGCATGCAATGTAGGTCATAAAATGAAATGTACAAGGACAACTAATTGTTGGGGTTTAGGGGAATACTCATAAGGGTGAGCGTGAATGTCATGAGGCAATATTATGAAGATATCATGTAAAATTGCTGAGCAATGGACCTAAACACAAAACTGAAATGAAGTCACTCAAGTGTGAAGCTAATTGTTGATGCTTTATGTAGTACTCATTAAGATGAATATCATAATTCTATATCATAAAGATATCAAGTATAGTTAATGGATCTAAAAGCAAAATTTAACCAAAGTCACTCAACCATGAAATGTAGGTCATGGACATATATTGTTGATGTTTTGGGTAATTCTCATAAAGGTGAATGCTATGAAGAAATATCAAACAGATATCATGTATAGTAGTTGAGAAATGGACCTAAACGCAAAATCTAACCAAAGTCAATCAACCATGAAATGTATGTCATGAACACTTAATTGTTGGTGCTTTGGGTAGTTTTCATAGAGATGAATATTATGAGGCAACATCATAAAGTTAACTTGTATAGTTGTTGAGAAATGTACCTAAACGCAAAATTTAACCAAAGTCATTAAAGTGTGAAATGTAGGTCATGGACACCTAATTGTTAGTGCTTTGAGTCTCACTAAGATGAATGTTAGAATGCAACATCATAATGGTATCATGTATAGTTGATGAGAAATGGACCTAAACACAAAATTTAACCGAAGTCGCTCAAGTGTGAAATATAGGTCATGGACATCCAATTGTTAGTGCTTATGGTAGTACTCATTAAGGTGAATGTTATGATGCAATATCATAATGGTATCATGTATAGTTTATGAGAAATGGACTTAAACGCAAAATTTAACCAAAGTCGCTCAAGTGTAAAATGTAGGTCATGGACACCCAATTATTAGTGTTTTGGGTAGTACTCCTTAAGGTGAATGTTATGATGCAATATCATAATGGTATCATGTATAGTTGATGACAAATGGACTTAAACGCAAAATTTGACCAAAGTCGCTCAAGTGTGAAATGTAGGTCATGGACACTCAATTATTAGTGTTTTGGGTAGTACTCATTAAGGTGAATGCTACGATGCAATATCCATTGTTCTCCCCAGACTGATATGGTGGTGCGGGACCGCAGCGTCTCCCTTTGTGGAGGTTGATTCCCGCAGCGCTTAAATCAACAGCAGCACCTTGATAACTGATACCGCAGCATCATTATAATTAACTGATTACAATGATTTGTTTGTTTTATTAGCTAGATAAACATGTGAAAACAACGCCTGGTGGGTTTACTTAGTGTGAGAGTGACAAATTTGTCAATTGAATTAATTTAGTATGCTAAACGACCTGTGTATACACTGTCTACAAACATCGATTGAAGTCAGTATTTCTAAAAATAGATTTTCTGATTGGCCGATAATTAAACATTTGACCTTTGTTGCATTGATATCAACAGAGGAAAGCCTTACCTGGGTAATTATTTACTATCAAATGTCTTTAAAATAATTATTTTGCAGCCAAACCACCTAATGTTTGTGTATTTGAGTTAAATAAATACTTATTTTTATTTTTTAATTATGAAATACGTTTTGGCTGTTTCCCCTTTAATTTTTGTCTTTAGCATACTGATTTTTTTGTCAGCAATGCTGAGATCTTAGGCTATTTTCAGCAGTTCTTTTATATAACAAAACTAATTTTTCAAATAAAAATAAGTATAAAGTAGTGTTTACAACATTATTTGCTTAAAATTTTACAAAATATCTTTTCTCTTACATACCCTGTCTACTGCACAAAAAAAAATGAAAATAAATATTCTGGGAATGTTATTATTAGTAAAAGGTGATTGTCAAGCAATTGACAATACAGTTGGAATACATTCTTTCACACAGGCTTTTAAAGCTTTGATTTAAAATATTTAGGAAACTTCAGACACAATGTTAATATTTATGTGAAATGTGTATCAGAAATATATTTTATATTATAATGTGATTATTTATGATAAATATTTTCACATAAACATGATAAATCCCTTCTTTATTTCACTTGGCATCTAATAGTTACACTGTTAACATGGTTAATATATGCATGGTCAAGTCTTTCCGCGCGCTTAAATTTTGCGCCTTCAAAAATTTCTGGGGAGAACACTGATATCATAATGGTATCATGTATAGTTGATGAGAAATGGACCTAAACGCAAAATTTAACCAAAGTCACTCAACCATGAAATGTAGGTCATGGACACATAATTATTGGTGCATTGGGTAGTACTCATAGAGGTGAATGTTATGATTCAATATCATAAAGATATCACTGCAGGTTACTAAACTACGGACCTAAATGCAAAAATTGAAAGCGGGACGTACGGACGTACGGAGAAGGGTAAATCTATATGCCCCTTCCACTTTCCCCTTCCACTTTCGTGGCGGGGCATAAAAATCATGCTTTGTCAGAAAATTTACCAAGCACAATGCAAACAATTGAAATACAAAAAATAACTGTACATGAATTTGGTTATTTTTTTTTAAAGGAAATTTTGAAAATAACTTTAAAAGGGCAATAAAAAAAAACAACTGATTTTGTTTATGCCCCTGACTATTCAAGTAAATCTAACTGGTATAAATAAGAGGTGTTATAAATTACAACATAAATACATGTGTATATGAATGGACCCTGAGGATAATACAAATGTAAACCACATAACATTTAAATGCATTTTTTTACTGTATTTATAAATCATTTTACTCTTATAACAAAGGTTCAAATCTTCCAATAGCCATACCTCTTGAATTTTTCAGAGGTATATCTATTCCATGTGACCTTCTCAAGTGACGATTTAGATCCTTCATTAAACCAAACATTGAAGTACAATGGTCACATGAAAACTGTTTTTTGTGCATTCTACAAATATGGCTAACTAGATGTTGCTTTTTATAAGCGATATAAGGACAATGTTTACATGAAAAAGCTGATGAATTTGGATCAATGATAAAATCATCATCAGAAATTACATAGCCTAAATTTGAAAGGTAATTTTTTTCATTATCATTGACAATATTTGAATTACTTCTTTGATTTGTGTTATTTATTTGGTTACTTTGTGCCCATACTTCAGATTCATTTACATCATAAACTATACGATTCAATGTTATTTGGTAAGAATCATCATTTTCGTTTGGTTCATTTACAGTTTGCAACATTTCCTCTGAAGTTTTCTCTCCATCAGAATTCTCCATCCTTTTCCCAATCCTAAATTTCTTTCTGTGCCCATCCTTTGATCCTTTCTCCTGTGATAAAGATGATGGAATATGCAAATCCTGATCAATATTAGCATCAGGAAACTGATCTTCAACATATATGGGTTCTTCCTTAATTTTTAAACGAGTGGTGGAAAAATAATCTTTTTCAGTGTCTTTGTTTGAATCATTTTCTTGATTCTGATACTTAGGTAGCTGTCCAATATCACTTTCTGAGTTTTCATCATCACCAGTCATATCACTCTTCATTTTTTCATCTTGATCAACATCTGTTGTAAGTTTTTCAGTCATATAATTGTCATTCATAATAGATCTACCTGAACCACAACTGTATTTATTTTTCAACAAATGTCTTTTAAGATCTCTTTCATAGCCAAATCCTCTTCCACATATATGGCATGTTACTGGTTTAAAATGAAAACGATCAAGATGAGATTCTAGATTTCTTGCATTTGTAGTTTTGTATTTACACATTGTACATGAATAAACACCATGTTCAATGTCATCCATACTTAAACTTTGGTTACTTGTCAGTGGTGTTTCAGATGCTATATCTTCTGTAGTATCATAAACATACATATCTGACTCATATCTTTTATCAAGTACTGGTGGGTCATTTTGCATTGGTTCATTTTTTATGAGTGATGAGAGCATAACTGGGACTGGTTGGTTAGCATTATCTGGTGATGGTGTCAAAAGAACTGGAATAGGAGTTGTGTTTTCTTTTTCCTTCCTTACTTCAGGCATAACTGAGCATGATGATGCTTGTCCAATTTGAATTTTATTGACGGACTGTTCTGTCCCGAAGTTGTCGCCAAGGTGCCTCATAAAATTAAGATGATTCATCACTTTTGGAGGTCTCCCCCTTTTTCGTTTTTGTGAAGGAACATATTTTTCTCTATCGAAATTTTCAAACATGTTTGTTTCATTGTCAATAATTTCTGGCTGCATTAATGTTTTCACGACTGTGAATGCTGAAAGAATATTATGTGTTTGCAAAATGGAGGACCAAGAACCACATATTTTAAGGGAGTTTGCAATTGGATTGGAGACCATCAGAGTCCCTGTAAGATCACAAACTTTCTCCACAAAGTTCATTGCATTATTGTCTGACAGAAGTGTTTCAAATTCTGAAGATAATTCAGCACAAATGCTTTGAAATACGCTTTCCATTTTCACTGTACAGGGTACAAATTTCTCAATCGTAAACAGAGGGCCAAATTGATCTTCAAATAAAAAGATCAAATATAAGGGACATAACTCGGCTTTTTTCTGCTCTGAAAGACATATCTTAGAGGGTCTCATTGGAGTCTAAGCGTGACACGGGATCGACCGTTTTTCTGTAAGCGTGACTCGTGAAAGTCAAATTATTGTGCGTGAAAACGGGAAACGAAATAGAGCGGGATACGTGAAATTAGATAAAAATGGTTCGGGAATTCGGGAAAATGATAATTTTACTAAGCGGGAATTTCAGTTTTTCGTTATCAAAAACTTTAATGTATGTACGATTTACAATGAGTGACGTTCTGCAAGATACCTTTTGATCTTCAACTGGATCCCATTGTTTTGTATCGGAAAATATATATAATCCGACGGAATATTGGATGGACAGTAATCAAATCCATGAAGATGTGAGAAGTATTTTTGGAACCTGCTCGTACCACCGCATGTATACATGTGAAAGGCAAACTTAAAAAGTGTCTTGTGTAGGCTCAAATTTTCGGATACGCATTGATACCAGTAAAACGTAAATATCAGACATCGAAGCCAGCTCCTTTCGGAATAGGAGCTGAATTATCCGGCTCGCATACAAGATGACAAAGAGACCATGACAGCTAATTTAATACAAGCTTGCCGGAATACACAAGAATGCAGTTGTGACATAACTCGTCGTGAATAACTTGCAATAGCGTCTGCTATAAAGCATATATAGATGAAGTGTCGTTCCTTGTTAGGATAGATCATGGTGTCCTTGACTGGCTTTAAAATTTCAAGAACCTTGAAGGCCTTATTGTGTCTTCAAGGTTTAATATCAGTATGCAAGGTGTAAACACTTGATTCACTAAGAATAAAAAGAAGTCTAAAATTGTAAAACTGAATTCAAGCACTGAAACTATGTTTTTTGATAGCTTAAGAATCGGCTTTCCAATTAATATGTTCATCGTGTCTGAGTTTTGTCCAAAATGATCGACAGCTAGGTATTAAGTTTAACATTAATTTCAAATACAAATACATTCAAAAGCCTTCTCTTCTTAACAATAACTGCTTACTTGGCTTACACAATCAAAATAACATTTTATCCGTAAAAAACGTATCACTGTATACATGTTACTCAATTTTCTTAACAGTGAATAAGCGTGATCTAGAAATACACAAAAATGGTAAGCGGGATACGGGAATTTAACAAAATGTTAAGCGGGATCCGGGATCAGAACCCCCCAATGAGACCCCCATCTTAGATAAGACGAAGCATTATTGTTTTGAATATTGTAAAACAGTTGCAATTTTCGTCGTTTGCTTCTCCTTATTAGGGTTTCCCACCCTAATTCTTCATAAATAACATCTGACTTTGTAAATATAGGTAGTCCAGTTATTATTCGCGCGGCTTCTAGTTGTAGCTGTTCGAGTCTGGCTGAATTATAGACACCACAGTTATCACAAACCTCACAGGCATATTCGAATATAGGTTTAATGTAAACCAAATATAATTTTTCTATATTTGACCTGCTAAGTCTATATTTTAATTTTACGAAGAACATTTAAATGTTTAGAGACACTTTGAACAATATTATCAATATGTCTAGTCCATTTCGCATCTTTGCTAAATGTAACCCCCAGATGCTTATGTGTTTCATTAATAGAAATAGTATTATCGTTAAATGTGAAATTAAGTTCTGGTTCTTGGGTATTACAAAAGAACATAATTTCAGTTTTATCGGGATTAAATGACATTACTCGTCATTAGCCATTTGCTCGACCATTCGTCCAGCTCCTAGTCATGATCGATAACAGTTTGAATTTGATTATGGTCATGGTCTGAATAACTGAAAGAAGTGTCATCAGCAAACAATCTAGTTAAGGAAAAAAGATTTTCAGCAATATCATTAATATAAATAATAAGAAGCAAAGGTCCAATACCGATCCCTGAAGAACACCTGCCAAGATGCTACTTAGTGAAGACGATGATTCTTTAATAACCATATGTTTCATTTCATTCAAATAGCTTTGGAACCAGTTTAATAAGTTACATCTTAAGCCATAAAACTTCATTTTATGTAACAATCCCAAGTGCAAAACTCTATATAATCAGATATGCATGTGGGTCTAAATTTTTATTCTCCTTTTCCGATTCTTGAACAGTAGTTACAGAACTAGTTTAAAAAAAAAGAAGTTCCATTTAAATTTCAATAAATTGAATCTGATATTTTAATCAATGAATTAACTGAAAAATGTGTATTGGTGCATTTGACTACCGACTATTCTTAAAAAATGTAACAAATGTGTTGTGAGTAAAATCAAATCAAGCGTTGCATACATGGCTGAGAGCTTATTAAAAATTTTCGAAGGGGCCTGGGGCGTATATCTTGAAAATGGTATGAAAACTATTTTTTTCATCAAAATATTATAAATATTTGATTTTAAAGTTTATTTCGTACGGATATGTTAAAATTACAGTTATTTGGATAATTTAAGGTAGTTCGATCCTAATAAAAATTTCAGACAGAATTTTTTTCTTTTAAGATATTTTGTAGGTCTTAAGCTATATATTCAAAAAATAAAATAAAAATGATATGTCACTGATCATCTTTTCCCGTTATCTGGCTTTGAAAATTAGGCTAAATTCTGTATTTTTTCAGCAATATTTACAAAGAATATATAGGGAACTGTGATAACATGCATATTGTTTATCTTTCATATAAAATAAATATCAGATAGATTTTTTTTTTATTTTTTGATATTTCAGAGATATACGCTTAAGCTTTCTGCTACGCTGAAAAAATCTATATGTCACCGTTCGATTAAGAGATATATTTTATATAGTTTACGAAATAGACAATATTTACGGGAAAAGGGAGCTAATTCGCGGGAAAGTGTATGTCAATCTATTATGACGTCACAGTGAATAGGCCAATACAGGAATATTCCTGTTTGTAAATCAAGTCAATTCCGCATCCGACTCGTGTTTCGCAAATGCGCCAATCGAATGCGCCGTGTATTAGTGTCGAACTACCTTAATACAAAATTTCCACAACATTTTTTTGGCGGTAAGAGCGGGCGTATAGGCCCCCTACTCCCCCTGAAATCTGCTCCTGTGAAAGGAAGGGTCTAATCCCATGCTGAAAAAAACCTACAAATTGATTGCCAACTGAAAGTAATTGGAAAAGTGTCGAAATTACTCGTGCTATATGTAGCGAGTAGAATTTCTATTTTGATCAACGATATCTAACTATCTAAAAAGAAAATACATGCATATGTGCTTATTTTCATTAATTTTGAACGTTTTTATTATTCCATGGTGTTAATCGTGTATGGATCTCATGCCATGAACATGCAACGTTTTGTTCTTACTTTATTATTATTTTTTTTTGCACGTTTCATTTGTAAAATATTATTATGCCAGCGGAGCTGGCACTTATGGTAAGAATGTCATCCAAGGATACATATTGGTGCCGTTGTTTTTTTTTCTGCCTGGCACGTGACCTGTATTTTACGACCAAACAATCACGTGACAAAATTAACTTCATTCATTGGCTGATCCTAATTCTCAGAATAGCGAGAGTCGATTTGCGTGTACTTTTTTTTGAAAAGTTGCCAAAATTTTATTTCTTTGTAAGTCAGTCAACTCAAAATTTAATGCTTAAAA